>JADDOH010007879.1:0-13126 GCA_016648135.1 Agrypnia vestita | reverse complement strand
AACATTCAGAAAATAATGAAGTATTAACAGGGGCGGCCTCCCCTAAACTACGGGCATACGTGGTCGGCGGCTGGCGGCCGGGATTAGGTCATATGGGGAATTTGTTTTAATGGGTGGTGGCTGGTTTAAGGCTTTTTATGACACGCGCATGCCACATTGTGAGGATATTATTTTTATTATAATCACGAATTCAGGTTGAGCTTTATTTTAAAATAGTGGTTTTAGGGGAAGCGGATAAATAGCGGAGTATCTCGCCCTGATGTGTCCCTACGTGTTACGGTCACCTATAAATTGGTGATAAGGTAATTAATTAGTCATGCATTTGTATACAGAAAATTAATGTGTGTATTCATTGAATCAATATTTACATTTGAATAACATTTAAGTGTAAATGATGTAAAAATAAATATTATGAAGAAAAGTATACAAATTGTCACATGATCATAGCCGTGCGAGGCAATTGAAACACTAAAAATACTTAAGGATTATTTACTTAGCTTTATTTATTACAAAAGTCACTGGAAACGAATTTTATCAGAGCACGTCTCCTTATTCGTCCTGTGGCGGATTCCACCACACGGGCGGCATCTGGCGTTCAGGGGGACCAACTGACCTACAGGCGGCGAGCGGCAAGACCGTCATTCCTGTTCCGCTCGCTTGACCGCCAACACCAGAGACCCGCGTAACGCGTCGCGACTTTTCGGATTGTTACACGATCGACGTTCAGACTCGCGCGTACACATATGTACTAACCTTAATCGAGTCTGCGTTTCCAGCAATCTCTTTAACTAACCATATATTAGCATCACCCAACTTACCTTTGTAACCATCTTGAATAAACTCTTGTAAATTGTACATATGACACAAAGTGCTTCATTCCGTAGAAGTTAGCTACCTCGCAACGGCCCCACAGTCCTGAGCCAGCTGAGCTGCCAAAAGTAAGTACAAATCCGATATATACCCTAGACACACTGTTTGCAGCCTCAAAGTGCGAACGATATTGGGATCCCTGTGGCCTTGGAGTCGGGACCACCTAGGCGCGGTACCGGAGTTTATCCCCCGGTTCAGGGCCCCAGCGGCACTTATAGACATTTCCCATAGTCCTAATAGTTCTAAAATATTTCACACAGGTTCCCACTAATTCAAGTCAACTCGCATATAAGTGGTCGCACTTATTTCTAAATGCCAATTAGGCAGTCTCTTAGTTTAGAGTCGGTTATTCACACTGCTGGCCACACTAGCACAGTCCACTTTTATCTGTGGTCTTCTGTATCGCACTGTTAAATCGTCATAATCGTAGAACAACGACGCAAGTGATTTTTCTCAAGTTTGCAGGAGAGCAGTTTGAAATTTTATTTACATAAAGACACTTTATGACATAGCTTGATAACTTAATAAAAAAGATTTTCCTTTGAAACTTGGGTTACTTATTTAAAGTGGATACCTTTAAAACCTCAAATATAGTCAGCGCAGTACAACGACGTTTTTACGCATGCTGCATTGTTCTACGATCGCAAATCAGAACCGTCGTTACGAATGCGGAATGCGCGACGGTTAGATTAAAGAGAAAAAATACACTTTTTATATACCATTAGTGGCTTATTTTTTTCACTTTTTACTCCCTTTATATTAACTCGTGGCGTCTGCTTGCTTGCCGGCTTGCCGACGAAAAAACTTTGGATCGATTTTTGACCCTTTTCCCGTGATCCAATCGAGCTGAAACTTTGCAAGCAGACTTGTGGCGACGATCAAAAAGATGTATCGAATTTTCGTTAAAAAATAATAATAATTATAGTATAATTTTGGATTCATTACAAAATTTTTCTTATTAGCAACGGTGGCCCGATGACGTCGCGGAATATTTTCTAAATTTGAATTACTCCGTCGGTATACATAATAGGTAATTCACTACGAATTTTGAAAATCTAAATTGACTGACAAATATTTTTAGTATTTAATCTTCAAAGCATGAAGTGTCTTATCATTTCATTTCATTTTTTAACTAGTATAGTTACACTTTGTAACTATTCTAAATTTATTTCCAAATATAGATCGGTTCAAATATTAGAGATAATATAGTACTTAAGGATCTAAACATATTTATTCATTCAACAGGTATTCTAGTAACGAGTACTGTTTTAAAATTAAAGAAATACAAATATTTTTAAAACTATATAACAAATACATTTTTATATTAAGCTCACCATTTATTTTATTTTTACCTTTATCAGTACAACGTGAAAATCAGTCGTTTTTATTTTCCACGAAATTAAAGGATACCATTTGAACTTAATATTATAAAGTTCATACGAAGACATAGAACAAAATAACATGATAGAAGTAGGGTGGGATTTTTTTTTTAAAATATACAGAGGTAGAGTAAACGTTTTATACCCTTGCATTTCAGCTCTAAGGTTTCCCTATGGAACGTGGAACTAAGCCATGTAACGTAATTACTTATTTTGAAAATAGTAATAATATTCCGTGTTCGCACCTCTATTAAAAAAATATATCAACATAAACTGTAAAAATATTACTTGTAAAAGTTTCAAAATGTTTTTTTTTTTTAAATTCCTTTATTTCAAATGAATTTTTTTGTTTAGATATAATGCGTGAAATATTTCCGGAAAGAACAATAAAAAATACTACCGAAAAAATATAGTCCAGAAGGCAACCAAAGGAAAACTGACTCATCTTAATCAAGTATAAAAATAACGAACTTAAAAAAACTATGTTAACTTTATTTATTACACAAAGTCATTAGACTCCAATCTTATCAGAGCAACGTTCTCACATCCACACTAGTTGTTCCAGTATATTTCACACAGGATCGGACGTGCGTAAGTGGTCGTACTTATTTCCCAACGCCTGCTAAGTACTCTCTTAATTTACTGTCGCTTATTCACACTGCTAGTCACACTCGCATAGTTAGCTATTTCTCTGGTCTTCCATGTCGCGCTGTCAAATAACAATAACTCCGCGGGCGCGCCCTCTCGCCTTTTATATTACTCGAGAACATTCAACTAGTTTCTCCATATTTCTAGTAGTTTATCCATAAAAATAGTGGTTTTTCCATATTTCTAAAAATGCCCAGTTAATTTATGTGGACTGTTCGAGAGGCTGTGATGCTTAGTTGAGACACGTGACAATATTATAAATATGATTTAGTAACTAGCAGGACCGGTTCGTGTGCATGGTTTGATAGCGAGACTCGATACGTACGCACAGTCGTACAAAACAACGACTGTTGATTCTGAAATATGAAATAAACAGGCGTCAAATTAAAAACATATATTCTACTTGTACTGCTGCAGGCGAGTTTCGAATTGACCCAACGTACGATCGGAACAACAAAGGTGGGTGAGGCGGGGCAAGTGACGGTGCTCAGATTTAAAAGTCGAGCGTTTTTTATAAAGAATTTCATAGTGTGAGAGTATAGTCCCCCTCACAGAGAGGGATTTTACTCTCATGATGAAATCTTGAGATGAAAATCTCTTAAAAATGACATGCATACAACCATGCTTTGTGGTTGTATATTCGGAAAATTTGAAAAATTCGTCAAGTTGTCTCTAAAGTTTAGGGTCGCTTTAGTATTCTTTCATAGTTTGTTGTACAGCAAAATATTATTTGACAAAATATAGTTATAGCAATATTTTTATATGTAGATATATTCTAAGGACCCGGTTACTGGATTTTGTCCCCAGAGGGATGGTAAATTAATTAAGATAAACTATAGAAGTCTTACAGAGACAAGACTTTAAATATGAGAAACGTGTGTGGTAGTTTTTTTATAAATTATGTATTTTTTGACGTATTCTAATATATATGTTATTTTAAAATAATTCGTAAGAATTTCAAAAATACATTAAAAAGTTTATTGGTTATACTTTAAAAAATATATGGGTATCATTACCAGCTGCGAAAATTTATGTATACTTCCAGTTTATGAGAAAATACTACAGATGTGTCTGTCATAGTTCATTCAAATAAACGAAAGATTCTCAATTTTTTTTTTTCGAACAATTTTTTTTTCGAAAATTTTTTTTTCCAACAATTTTGTTCAGCCCCCATCACTACAGCACATGTCATGATAGGTCGCACGCATGTCTTGTATATCTTGACTTTGACCACCCTGATACGGTGGATGCTTTATCAACTTGCTCTCGGACTTTAGTATATAGATCGCTATGGCTTCAAATTTCTATACCAAAATATCTGAAGCTCAAGGTTTGTTCCACAGACTCATTATCAATACTCAGCTTACACTTTGTTGGTTGTTTTGATATTGTTGGGGATAGTAAGCTGCAAAAATTGGCGCGCTCAGTCACTTTGGCTCGAATTCAGTGAATACATAAATGATTTGAAGGTTAAGGTTAAAAGTGTTGAAAATTACGCTTTCAAGGCATACCTTAAACTTTGAATCATCTATGTATTGACTTTGAATTTGACCTTTTGTATAATGAACAGCTAGTTAGGCCGATCAGGATAAAATAAGTTTTAAATGATAGCTTTTAGATACTTTGTACAACAGAGAGAGAAGACAACAAGATAGACAATAAACAATAACATTTGAAATATAAAATATATATATTTTTTTTTAAACACGAGAATAAATTCTCATTTAAAATTGGGTAAGCGTGTAATATAAATGTGTGTTAATTATATTATATTGAATACAGCCAATCTTAAGTTTGTACATTTACCAAATAAAAAAAAAATAATACTAATTAATGTAATAGAATAAAACATTTTATTTACGAGAACATAAATTCATGGAAATAAGTGAATAAATTTATGGAAATTCTGTATCCTAAATATGACCTTTCGATAATTTCAAGCGTTACCTAGACTATTTTTGAATTTACATATTCCTCTGCTATTAAAACATGATACAATATACTGGTTACAGCCCAGATTCACCAATTGTTTGCGTTCTTGTATATATTAATTTAAAATTCACTTATATTTCCCTAAAAACACAAATCTTCCAAGAAAAACAATAAAGTTAAAACAAGAAATATAAGAAATGAAATGTCGGAAATGTAATGTAACGTAAAAAAGTTAAATTTATACGAAATTTTGATTGAGCTCAGCAATATTGACTTACCTTAAGATGTTCTTGATCTTAATTTAAAAAAACCATTGATATAAAACTATAAAATATAATTGCGACAAAAATATTTTGTCATCTAAAGTTATTCTTTGTGAATAATTTTCTCCACTAATTTTTCTTTTAAAATATGTAACAAGCAAAATGGCATCATATCTTGTTTTTTTATAGTTGAATAGAAATTTGAAAGCACTATAGCTGAAAATGGATATTACTAAACATATAAATACATAGATAATGTACATACACAGATAATGTAATTCTCGTAGATACTTTTATATAATATGTTTATTGAATTTTTCCTCATATTTTACTGAAAATCGCTGAAAAATACCATTTAAAAAAAATAAAAGCCGAAACAAAACAAGTCATCGAAAATTATTATTTTATTGCAGTTAAATGGAAAATTGTAAGCATCAAAGCAAGTAAAAATGTAAATGACGTTATAATAACTGAAAATAAATGCGATGGTCAAGAAATTCCAACTCGAAAAAGGTCTGTAGAAATTGCGACGCCAGAGCACTATTCGAGAGATTGCTTTAAACAGTTTTTTTACATTATTTTTAATTTTTATATATTTATTTATTTATTTATTGTAATGTAACGATTTAAGTTACTTTGCTGATATAACAGTCAAAGGCGCTTTGTCTAACATGCTTACAAAAATTACAATTTCTCAGAATGCTCGAATCATTTATTGGAAATATAATTAAGTTTGGTCGCAAATCACCGAAAAAATAGACATGAACTAACGTATTTACTCGTTTGGTGCCAATAATTTCGCTTTGTATAAAAAAATTACTACGAACTTATAACGAGAATTAACCAAAATAATCTTAAAAGGAATAATTTCTTTGAAGATTACTTTAATGAAGTAGGGTCGGTCAGATGGTGTGATGGATCCTCTTCTTCGCCTTTCAGCTCGATCCTACTCCTAACTGAGTTTACGCCTTGTTAGAGGCAAACAAGCTATCTATCTACGTCGGGTGAAGGCTCTACGGTTTTTAACGCAGTATTTCCAAACACCCTCGCTTTATTCAAGACCTCCCCAGTTCACGTTGTGTAATTTTTTGTTTCGAACTATAGGGGATGAATTGGTTTAGTGGTAACCCTAACGCAAGCTTTACTAAAATTAAATACTGGGGTATGAAGTTCGTGAATGTTCATGGAAACGCAAACAAAACTACCTAGCACGTCAATTAAGCCCTACGGTGCAATTGCTAAACATACTATGTTCCGTGGCCCTATATTATTTACCTTTCATTCCTACGGACTGGAACCACTGCATCTGGTGTAGCTGCGCTTCCAGAGTGCGCGATCCTCTGCTTCCATGCCCTCTCCGCTCGATCCCCCATTGTCCTACCTGTATGGGATCGACCGCCATCCACTGGAAAGGTTAGTGACGTGCCGTTATCACATGCGCATGCACATATAGAGTACATAGATCCCCTGAAAGCCCTCGAGTCCTTCGTAGCCGCTCCTATGGATGATTCCGTCTTCGACGCCCTCGCTGATTAATAAATTTATCTTCCGCCGTTATCTCGCTGTGCTTATTCCTTACGATCTTTTATATTTACTCTGCATTATCTTTATATCAATTACATTGGTACGTTTATTTACTAGCCGGCCTAAGTTCCGTCACCTGTATCTGGCCCTATGTCTCATTCTAGTGGTACGTTGGGTTCTAATGGATAAGGGTTTGTAGAAGGTATGTGTAAATGTATGTGTACGCGGAAAATGTGGTTGCTTTAAATTCGGCCCCTCCATACCCAAAGGCTCATCGGTGACTGATCCCATCTTCCTTCTCCCGACACGAGTTCCGGATACGTTGACCTGAGCCTGGATGCGCCTTTTCATGTTGGGCCTCTTCTGTGCAAAGTACCGCACCATCCCTCGCGTTAGTGTCTGGCGTCCGGGCTCAGAGACAGTTTGCCCCCCGAATTCCAACTCCTCCAGGTTAAACTAAGTTAAACTACGTTATATATACTGAAGCTACTGTAAAGATGGTCCCGGGCCACCTGTCAAGTCAAAAATATGCGAGTGGGGAGGGGGAGTTTCCTAGGCTCCCCAACCCTCGCCTGTGAGCAACTGCAGCCCATTGGCCATTCGCGACACTACAGTGACTGCAATCACCCTCCCAGGTAGTACTTATTATAATCAGGTATGCATCAATACGTTCAATCCATTCCAGACGAGGGAAGACATCCGCACGGATGTTGTGCCACCCGTGAAGAGCCCCCTCATACACTACGTATGAATAGATACATACTAATAAAATATAATATACATACATATACATACATATACAATACATAAATAAATACTTGTAATGGTTGGTTGCCATGTGGTTTCACGAGGCCATGACCCCTCGTATTAGTAGATGGAAAGGTGGATCTGGACAGTAGGGATATGCATAGCCCCTGGCCAGGGATGTCGGTGTATTTTCTCCAAATGGTGTACAGCTAGAATCCTGCCATCGATGATGATGGGATCTGCCTAATTTTCTCCGACTGATGTGTAACTGGAACCCTGCCTTCACTGATGAAGATGATGTTGTCACTATCGAAACGTCACCTGATGATATTTATCTGAACCACCGCTAGTGATGATGATGATGATGATGATACTATCGTAACGTTTCCTGACGATATATATCTGAGACACCGCTAATGATGGTGATGATACTATCGGAACGCCTCCTGACTATATATGACTGGGACACCGCTAATGATGATGATGATGATGATACTATTGAAACGTCTCCTGACGATATATAACTGGGACACTGCTAATGATGATGATGTTGATGATACTATCGAAACGCCTCCTGACGATATATAGCTGAACAACCGTTAGTGATGATGATGATGATGATGATACTATCGTAACGTCTCCTGACTATATATAGCCGAAACACCGCTAATGATGATGATGATACTATCGTAACGACTCCTGACGATATATAGCTGAAACACCGCTAATGATGATGATGATGATGATGATGATGCTATCGAAACGCCCCCTGACTATATATAACTGGGACACTGCTAATGATGATGATGATGATG
The DNA here is from genome assembly GCA_016648135.1 of Agrypnia vestita. NCBI lineage: Eukaryota > Metazoa > Arthropoda > Insecta > Trichoptera > Phryganeidae > Agrypnia > Agrypnia vestita. The sequence goes on along the minus strand of JADDOH010007879.1, from coordinate 4,948 downwards.
ATACTATTGAAACACCTCCTGACGATATATAACTGGGACACTGCTATGATGATGATGTTGATGATACTATCGAAACGTCTCCTGACGATATATAACTGGGACACCGCTAATGATGATGTTGATGATGATACTATCGAAACGCCTCCTGACTATATATAACTGGGACACTGCTAATGATGATGTTGATGATGATACTATCGAAACGCCTCCTGACTACATACAACTGGGACGCTGCTAATGATGGTGATGATGATGATGCTATTGAAACGTCTCCTGACAATATATAACTGGGACACTGCTAATGATGATGATGTTGATGATACTATCGAAACGCCTCCTGACGATATAAAGCTGAACCACCGCTAGTGATGACGATGATGATGATGATACTATCGCAACGCCTCCCGACGATATATATCTGGAACACCGCTAGTGATGATGATGATACTATCAGAACGCCTCCTGACTATATGTGACTGGAACACCGCTAATGAAGATGATGATGATGATTCTATTGAAACGTCTCCTGACGATATACAACTGGGACACGGCTAATGAAGGTGATGATACTATCGGAACGCCTCCTGACTATATATGACTGGAACACCGCTAATGAAGATGATGATGATGATACTATTGAAACGTCTCCTGACGATATACAACTGGGACACTGCTAATGATGGTGATGATGCTATCGAAACGCCTCCTGACTATATATAACTGGGACGCGGCATATGAATAGACAAATAAATACCTAATTAATTAATGAATCATTCAATCAATCAATCAATTAAATAAATAAATAGAAATGAATAAATAAGTTCGGCGTCGAGCACACGGGCCGCGCGATCCCTGGAATTTCACACACATGCAGAGAAGGGTTAATTTGGGCAAATTAATTCGCCCCTTTTATGGTCAGTACGGATTTGACATGCAAACACCTGTGAATAAACACATGTAAAGTTTACGGTACAGGGGTTAGCTTTCACTGTCGGCGCTTCTTCCGTCTCTGTCTGGGGTGTCGAACCCGAGACCATTCTTCTTAATCGTGCGCCACCTTTATATATCGTTATAATCTCAAAACGGAAAGAGGATGACATGACTTACCCATCTGCCGCCGATTATCCATTCCAGTGCATCGTATTTCACCTCACTTTATACCTAAGGATTGCGGACACTTGCCTTGCACGCGCATACGATTCACAGACCCCTAATTAATTATAGTTCGCGACCTAACCTTTGATCCCGCCATTACGCGTTCTTAAGTTTCCGTAGCTGGGGCTTAGTATCCAGCCTCTGTAACTATACGGTGTATATACTTTAATCAAACCGAGACTAGACATTATTTTCTTTTCTTTAAATTTACACTCCTCGAGATACCGGAATTAGACTCTAGCTCGACAATTGTAAGTATTCTTATTTCCGTCTTACGCATCCGTACTTAACCGGGTCATCGAAACTAAACTCTAATTCTAATGATCATACTCTAATGATTATACGCACCGGTATTTTCCATAAAACCGTTACCCGTTATTTTCCGATGTTACATATTCTTATGTTTATCCGAAATACCGGGATTAAGCTGTGAATCTAGGATTCCATGCATTTATAAGTTTTAACAAACCCGCGAAGCGACCACTTGTCCACTTGTTTTTATCATTTATCGAGGATGTCGCGGACAAGTAGGCGCCACAGAACAGTCAATTGTTTCTATAATAAAACCCCACTAGTCTACATCTTGATAAGGTCAATACACATTACCTTTAGGGTCCGCCGATTTAGTTTTATTCTTAATATTATTCTTTATATAAATTTATTATCATCTCGAATATTTGATATCTGCTCTCCGGCAAATTTTAATATAGTTTAAATCATTTTAAAATAGTTTAACAATAACGGGATTCTGTAATTTTTACAAGTATAAACAACCCCAATCTTACCGAAACCATTTTATGTAGTGAAAGACGCGGGATTTATATTCTTCCTAAAATGTAAAATGAACCCGGTCTAGATGAAACATCCTTATTTAGTTTCAGGACAACGAGGTTTACGCGTTCCACGAGGAATATGATATAACCCGATCTAAACGAAGGTAATTTTATATAATTTTAGGACAGCGGAACTTACAAATTTCATAAAGTATATCGTGAAGCCAATCTAGGCGGAGACACTACGTATATTTTAAACAGAGTAAGAGTTTAAATTTTACCATCAAGCCTAATACACCGCAAGAATGTCCTAGGCATAGTAAACAAAATAGCGGTCAAAGCTGTAGTGTTTCTATGTTCACACGTTTTAGCTCAAAACGAATACTATAATTTTCACATTTATAATACAAGACGCGAATTTCTAAACGAAACATTTTAAAATAGTTCTAATTGAAATCTACATGTTTCATATTTATTAAATGAAGGCGCGAATTCTAAACGAAACACTAACATTGCTCAAAAACGGGACCCTATATTTATATATGCTTAAAATGAAACGCGAATTCCCGAACGATAGCATTTTATATAACTAAATGTAACGAAATCTTATATAGTTTATAAATAAGAAGACCCGGCCCCAGGCGGTTTTTATATATTTTCAATATAACGAGGCCCTACAACATCTTTATAAGTATAATACAACCCCGGTCTATCGAAACAATGTACTAGAAGTTTTTATATGTTTGAATACATGATATACGTTTTTTTTTTATACGCGTTTTTATACGCGAGATTTACGTTTTCGTATAATACAAAGTAACCCAAATTATACAACCGCGAAGTTTACATCACTCCTAAAGTATAACCAGAACTAATTGAAACATTTTTTCATAGTTTAAGTCCGCGAGGCAAATATCTTTCATAAAATATAAAATAACCCGAATCAAATTAAACATATTTTTACCTTATAGGCTTTCCCCAACGCGCGTAATAATCCCGGCCACATGAAACGTTTTTATATGTTTTAATAGCGCGGGACCTATGTTTTCCTATATAATATAAGCTAACCCGGGCCGAACGGAAGCAATTTTATATACTTTATAAAATAGTGAAACTTGTACTTCTGTAAAACCGTAAATAAACCCCGACCCCCACGAGATTATTTTATATAATTTTTTAGAATAAAGAAATTTCATACATCTGTAAAATGTAAATAAGTCCCGATTCTCACGAGATTATTTTATATAATTTTCTAGAATAATGGAATTTTATACACCTGTAAAATTGTAAATAAGTCCCGATTCTAACGAGATTATTTTATATAATTTTCTAGAATAATGGAATTTATACATCTGTGAAATTGTAAATAAACCCCGATTCTCACGAGATTATTTTATATAATTTTCTAGAATAATGGAATTTATACATCTGTGAAATTGTAAATAAACCCCGATTCTCACGGAATTACTCTATATAATTTTAAACGAAATGAAAATCTAGATTATTATAGGCTGAACCTGATACCCCGCGAGATCAGCTATATATTTTTCACTAGACGTATTTTTAATCCCGGAATTTATTCGCTATAATTTTAACGGACTCTTACTATTAAACATAAACACAAAATAATTATTAAAATAAACTAAATATTCTTTCAATAACTAAAATAAATCCGGTCTAATCGAAACATTTCATATAACGAAATATTATATGCCTTACAAATGTAAAAATTAAAATGTGACCTCGCGTATTTAGCAAAAGATAGGTAATTTTATAAGACTTATTTAAAATCGAATCTGTTAGTAACAACCCTTTTATCTTTTAACAATTTCCCGCGTGTTTAGCATAAAATAGGTATCTTTATAACGCACAGCTATTTTCCGGAGATCCGCCAATACTATTCCTGTATACTTAGTAAAACGAAAATTAACTAAATTTGAACCCTAGCGGTTCCTGAAATTCTGCGAGTATTATTCTGTGAACCTAGTAAGACGATAAAAATAATTAACTTTATAGAACATAGTGATTTCCGAAGTTCTGATATGCCAGATTAATTACCTTTATAAAATAAAATCAAACCCGTACTCTGAGTTAAAACCCTTTTAACAGGACCTCGCGTATCTAGCATAAGATAGGTATTTTTACAAGATTTATTAACAATTTCCCGCGTGTTTAGCATAAAATAGGTATCTTTATAACGCACAGCTAGTTTCCGGAGATCTGCAAATATCAGGTCTATATATGCCGGACTAATCAATTTAATAAAGCGCAGTAATTTCCGAAGTTCTAATATGCCAAATTAATTACCCTTTATAAAATAAAATCAAACCCGTACCCCCCTTTTCTTTTATCGTGAGCAATCAACAATGTCGAAGAGTATAATTACCCGTACACCACTTTCACTTGAAGTTAAACTATAATTTTCAACCACTGGGACACTATCACTATCACAAGTGGACGGCAACTCAAAAACCAACCGACGCGGATTTCGCACCCCTGTAGACGTCCACACCGACTGCCCGAATTCTGACTCCGCGTTACCTCTAATACCCCTCCCAGCAGCCAAAGGTCCTAAGTCGTGTGTTTCCAGGATTTTCAATATCCTACTTTCCTTGATACCCAAATCTTTGTCCCTTAGATTCAGTTTGGCAAAGAAAAAACACTTTCCCTCTTGGACCTGTCAGTTTAACTCCACCTTCTGTTGTGGTCCCTGTCTCTGTTTTGGGGCGGACTCGGTGGCTTCGGACGATTTAAATTCGCTTCACAAGCGCGATAATTAATTTTTATATTTAATTTCTAAGTTCAGTCCATATTGTCGTTTGATCAACCGTAACCACAATCTATCGGGTACTCCCCTAATCATAGTTGATGTTTCTTCATTATCTACCATTATCATGTCCCGTTCCCTCGTATTTTCACTCGTCTTTATCGGAAATTTAACGATCCTTGGCTGCTAAATCATTGTATCAATTTCCCTACACTCACCATGTACACACTGCATACCTAGATATAACAATCGT
>JADDOH010007878.1:0-159396 GCA_016648135.1 Agrypnia vestita | reverse complement strand
CGAAGAGGTCGATCTGAGGACGTCCCCATATTCGGAATCTGTCCTCTGTCGCTGGTTCCAGGAGGGGCCATTCCGGGAGTGGTGTCCCCCGAGAGAGTCGGTCCGCAATCCCGTTGTATCTCCCTGGAATGTACTGCGCTGTCAGAGATATTTCCTGCTGGTCGATAAACTCTAGGAGGTCTCGAGTTATCTTCAGAAGGCCCACTGATCTTGTCCCCCCCTCCTTGTTGATGTAAGTCACTACTGTCTTGTTGTCTGTCTGCAGTAGGGTCTTCGTTCCTCTTAGCAGGTAAGCGTGATCCCTGATCACTGCGTAAACAGCGAAGGCTTCTTTCTGGTTGGAATGCCACCGCATCTGCTCTGGGTACCACTGGCCTGATATCGTCTTGTCGTCCACCTGGCCGCCCCAACCTGCGTCCGCGGCGTCTGTAGTCAGGAAGTGGGAGAAGGGGGCTTCGTGTATTGGGCAGGACTCCCCTACGGCCTCCAACCACCACTCTAGGTCTTGCCGAACCGCGGCAGGAAGCTCCACTTGTCTGGATGCTCGTGCCTCTGCAGCTGGCGGCTGAATCTCTGCAGTCTTCGGCAATGCAAACGACCCCGAGGGGTGGCGAAGTTTGCGAAGTTGAGTCTCCCCAAGAGGCCTAGAACCTGCTTGGGGGAGCAACTGCCGGCCTCGATCGGGCGGCGCAGTACTTGGCGAAGGCCAGAGCACTTGCGGTCCGAGAGGGATTTCTGGTTGGCTTCCCTAGAGGCCTAGAACCTGCTTGGGGGAGCAACTGCCGGCCTCGATCGGGCGGCGCAGTACTTGGCGAAGGCCAGAGCACTTGCGGTCCGAGAGGGATTTCTGGTTGGCTTCGGTGTCCCAAGTTATGCCCAGAAACTCCAGCTTTTGGGTAGGTATAAGGACACACTTGTCGCGGTTGATGCACCAACCCAGATGCTGGAACAGATTGACCGTCTCTACTGCCTGGGTCGCTAGCAGGTCCCTTGACTGATTGTCCAGAAGGAAGTCGTCCAGGTAGACTACGGTCCTTATTCCTCTCTTCCGCAAGAGTCCCGCTAGCCAGTTTGACAGCGTTGCGAACATTCTCGGGGCTGATGACAGGCCAAAGGGCAGGCAGGTCATCTGGAGAAGTTCCCTTGGTCGTATAGTCTCAGGAACTTTCGGTGCGATTCCGCTATTGGTAGGTGAAAGTATGCCTGGGTTAGGTCGATTTTCACCAACCAATCTTTGGGCTGGAGGAAGTCTGGGACCCGAAGGTGGTTGAACAGCTTGAAGGGTTTCGCCTCCACACAGGCATTCAACGCCTTCAGGTTGAATATCGGCCTTAGGGAGTTGTCCGACTTCGGAGTTAGAAACAGATTTGAGATGAAGCTCGGAGAATGATCTGCTCTTTCCAGCACGCCTGACATCTTCATGGCCTGAATGTGACTCGACATGTCTCGAGACTCCTTCGTGCTGAAGCTGCTCAACAGCTGCCTGGTGGGGAAGACTAACGGAGGTTTGGCCACAAAGGGGATTCTCGCGCCCTTGAGGATTCTCAGCACTATAGGTGGTGCCCCGAACTCCTTCCACGTGCTTTGGAACCTCCTCAAGCGTCCTCCCCAGAACTGGTTGTTCAGCCTCGCGTCATCTTCTACCTCTGCGGCTACGGTCACCAGCGGGTTTTCGGCCGTGGTCTGCCTTCCGGTTAGGTCTCCTGTTCGGGTTCCCTGAGCCTCGCTCCTGTGCCTCGGCTCCGGCAGAAAGGGCTTACGGGACTGGAGGTATCCCTGGTTCGGAGCTCGACGAGAAGTTGACGGCTGGGGCTGAGATGTTGACGGTTGGGCCAGGTTTCGGGTTGCGGGCGAGACCATCACCTTCTCCTGGCCCCCCGTTCTTTAGGATATACGCCGATAGCTCTTCCCTATTGAACAAGTATCCCGAGCTTGGAGGGATTTTGGCCGCACCTTCTCGCACGAAAGGGTCTTTGAAGCCCTCCAATATGGCCTTTCGCCGGTTCAGTATACACTCTGCCCGTCTGCCGCACACAATCTGCAGGATGTCGTCCGAAACCTTATTGTACGGAGCATCGCTGGTGAACATCGACTGAATCCGCTCGAAGAGATCCAAGTCACCAGCAATTGCATCCCGTATCTCAGGGTCTCCCTCTGGGCGAGCAAGGCGTTTGAAAGCGCGGCGAGCGATCTTTTCAGCAAGCCAGTATGGGTCGGCGCGTTATCGATCCTTCTCAAGTCGTCGTTCACCGACAATTCCACAGATGTGGGAGTCGCCGCGTAGGTTCTCTGCGTTTCCGCATAGCGAACGCCTGACCACTCGTCGGAATCGAAGTGTTGCAACTTCGAGATCTGTTCGATCCGCTTCGGGTCCGCTCTCGGTACTGGCGGCTCCTTCACGACCGTGCTGAGCTTGCCGAACTCCAGCGTATTCTTCGCCCTTCTGAGGCTCGGCGGCGGCTGAATAAAGGACGCATTCGCGTCCTCCACGCTGGGCTCGCTCGCGGCCACGTGTTCCGGCGTTGGCGGCGTTGTTGATGCAGGAGCCGCGCCGCCTGCTAACAAGGCCTCCGTCAGAGCAGTCACCTGTTTTAGCAGGTGGTCTACACGCGGGTCGTATGCTACGCGGCGTCTCTTTCGACTCGGTTCTTCGAAAGAAGATCCGTCATTCGAGGATACCGGCGAACGAGCTTGCTCGTCCGCCATCTTGTTAACAAATTTGACGTTTGACGAAATTCACGGGATTTACACTAAACTATCAACGTCCTGTCGCACTATGTTAAAAATTTGTATAGTCTAATGTTTGTTAACTAGGGATCAAAATTAAGGGGGTAGATTGCAATAGAAACACAAAAAAAATCACAACAAAAGTTGGCGTGTCTAGACGCGTGCAAATGGCGCGAAACAGCGACGTCATATGAAAGAAAAACCGTTGCGCCGACGCAACCGGAAACAGGGATACCAGCGGGAGTAAATTGTCGCAAACAGGGAATCAGAGGGGGTAGGAACGCGTGAATAAGTGCCGAAACAGCAGGCTGTTCTCTCATAATGGATTCCAGGCGTCGAGACGGAACACAAAATAATAATTATAGTGTAATTTTGGATTTTTAGAAATTTTAATGATTTTTTCAAATTGGAATCATTACAAAAGTTTGATTACTACCAACGTCGCTGGCGGCCCAATAACGTCACGGAATAATTAAAATTTGAATTACTCCGTCGGTAGGTATAATAGGTTCTTCACTGCGAATTTTGAAAATTTATGACAATTGGTTCATAGATGACAGCACACTTCGGTTTTTTGGAAAGAAATCAAATAATAAAGAGATATTTTTAGAAATTTTTGACATAGATATTTGTCTAGACATGTTTCATTTTCAATCAATCAATTATTACACATACAGCCGCCCACAGGGCCTAGTAGGCAGCAGCCGATTGCTTGCTGCTAGTAGTAATATAGTAATAATATTTTGCTTAACTGTTAGTAATAATATGTTGCAGTAAATAATAAAAAAATGTATATGATGGATTATTATGATAATTTTTTTTTTTAATATGAAATAAAACTGTTGTTTCAGGTTCTGTGAGGTAAATGCCGGTCTGCTCGGCGTTTATGTCTGTTCAGATAATTTTTTGACTGACATTATTACTGAAATGAACAACTGACAACGGTATATTACAAGGAATGTGAATTACATTTACATTTTTCCATTTCCCGTACAAAATAATGTACAGTACATTTATCAAAGTCTATGGACATATTTTTAGAGGAATGAACAAGTTTTCCCAGGGTATATTCTAAATATAATACAGAACTGTATTTCAAACTAAATATGGTTGTTATTTATATATTTATAGATTTTATCAGAAGAAAGTGTTTTTAAATGAAAATTACTCAATATTTTGCAGGCTACTTCAGTTTGTGTAAGTACTAAATTCATACTGGTTCTGCTGCATCTTTAAAATGTTGACTACAATTAATATTGTGCAAATATTATTTTTTATCTTTATATTCAAGAATTTTTCCACAACATTCTTTTGAAAAATTTGTGTAAGTGTAAAACATACCTATTTATAAAAGTGTACACAAAGTACTTTATTTGATAAGGGTATCAAATTATTTTATACACTATTGCTAAGAATTAATTATTATACAATATTCTATATTTAATTATTAATTAGTGACTTTTGTATATCTAAGGACACAAAAGTTATTGTTACATCCATTATTTTGTAGATTTTTGTATTGCTTTCCTTTTTTTATTCAACTTGTAATGTTTTGTTGAATAAACAATACTGCCTAAGCTCAAGAAAAAGGCACAAAAAATAAGTAGGTACATATGAAAGTAATTGGGCTTCTTTAAACTGACATATTACATATATGTTGGGCAAAAATATATTCTAAGTTTAGAACAATGTTGCTTGAGTGAAATTAGATTTTATTTTTATTTTCATGAAATTTGTGTTTTTGTACAGAAACAAAAACAAAATATAAATAAGAAATATGTACTAAAAAATTAAAATTGTTACTTAATTCATAGCAGGACAATGATATTGGTAATTCTTAATTGGTGCTATGAGCTATGTCTAGTGAATATTTTTGAATTATATAAGGAATTGGACTTTTGTGTCTTTTTGTCTGTACTGTCTCATTGGCAGGATTGTTTATTCATAAATTATTTTATTCAATTAAACATAACCAGTGAAAAATTATTGTTTTAAAGGGATTATTAATATAGTAGGTACCAGAGATTTTCCATAATCTTAGGCAGGCGCCACACTGCGCGGATCTTCCGTCACAGAACTTTTGTTGCGTCAAATCGGCAAACCAGATAGACCAATCGTCCGCGCAGTGTGTTTGATATGCGCATATTATATGGAAAGAAGATCGGCGATGGAAAATCTGCGATCGGCGACGAAAAGTGTGGCGCCGGCCTTGTTCTGTCATTTAATTTTATGAAGAGTTTTGTCAATTAAAATTATTGTAATATTTTAATATCACAATAAATTATTTTTTCCTTTCAAATTACAATATGCTTAATGTTAAGCCAAGAAAGAATATTTATTATTTTTTATTACATGCTATTTTTTCATATTAAATAGATTTTCTACCTGATTATAAAAAATAGTTTTTACTTTCTTTGCAATGGATGCTGAAAATTATTGAATTGAGTTAATTTATAGCTAGAATATTATTAAATTAAATAAATATTATAATAAAGTTTGATAATTTTTTTTATTTATTTAATTTTACTGAGCATGTAAAAACAGTATTGACGGTGTACGCATTATATTATATTGGCCTATTTTGTTACATATATGCTAAGGTAAGATGTTTATAAAATAAGATAGCATTGAGAATAATATTTTGTACCAGTTTTTATCAAAAAAGTTTCTTCAAGCTTTTTTTTGTATTTTTGTCATTTTTGTTTCCTACATTTGGACACTGCCGGTTTCGATGTAAATGTGTAAATGTATTTGACACGGTGTCTCTCGTGAGTGTGAAATTTGTAATTGTTGCATCCTGGGTAAATCTTTTAGTACATACTTTTCTATTTGGGAAAGCAAAATTTTAATACATAAAATTTACAGGTTTGGGTTTAATGTTGCCAAAAGATTGTCACTGAAATATAAAAAGCTTTCTCTACAAAAGTGCTTATTTACCTCAGTTCGGCCATTTTGTGGATACTGTTGATAATGTTTCTACATGTCCCATACATGTGTTTGTTAGATCTCTTCAATCTTTTGAAAATTCTATCATTTGAAATTATGTATTGAATGATGGAATGGAAATTATTAAATGATTAAAGAAAAGATATTTTGATTTCTGCTGGATTATTTTTATGACTTTATGTCTTTATACTAACAAATAAAAAATATTACCAGCCATTATTGTGTTAAATTTACAACATTGAATTATATAGTAGTATTTAAAAATTAATTATTTAAACGGTTGTTTTAAAGGGATAATAAATACGATACTAGAGATGTACCATACCTTCGGGTTTTATAATTTTCCCACCAATTACGTATTTATAATCATTAAGTGTAATTTATAGGAATGAATGTGTTTTTGTATTTTTTTTATATGAATGATGGTGAATAATTTTATATTGTAGCAGTATTTTTTAAAGAAACATTCATTGTTATAATTAATACCAAAATATTTGCCGTTGACACATATTAGTTTGGTTCTTTTTAATTTGATTTTTATCTTGCTTGTTCTGTTTTTTTAAATATATTTTATTGAAATAAAAATTTAAAAATAATTAATTGTAAAATAAAATAATACTGTTTGTGTGTTTGTCAATAGTTTCTCGGTAAAATATCAATAAAATATTTAATATTGTAAGACTTCTTCACATATTTATCGGTGTCAATTACAATTGTAAATAATGTCTTGATGAAACTGTTGGACCCACAATTCTGCAGGGGCCACTAAAAATAAAGAATATATTTATGTAAACAAAAATATACATACATATGATTTTACATTTTCAGTTGTGCTTCATTTTAGTCCTTCACTCTTGATAGCCCTTTTTAATATGATGTTCAATTTTTAATTGTTGAAGTAGATGTATTTTTTGTAGTCAGTTTATTTGATTTGTTCTTCAAATAATGTGTACCATCCTGCAGAGAGATTGAAAGTTTCCATACTCTTATAAGGAGGATAATAGATATTATTTTGTTACTTTTGTGAAAACGTTAATTACAATGTATGTGATAATATGATTCGCATATACACAAATAGACAGTTCATGAATTGACACAATTAAATTTTTGCATTACATATTTCCCTGAAACAAAGATTAATTTTTTGCTTTGTTAATGAAAATTGTTGTCAATATATATAAAGATTGCCTAATACAATGTAACAGTAGTCTGTAATGTGAAACTTGAAGAATCATAATTGGTAAAACATTTTCAGTCCAAGTGTTTGACATTTAGAAAGAGGTAAAAACTAGTGATGAGATAAGCTGTGATTGTGACTGTGATTGTGTTATTTGTGCTTAATTGTAACAATGATTAACTGATTTAAAGGTAAGAAATTTAGTTTCTAGTGTGCCAGCGTTGCTCGTTGATTATGATTAATTATAAATTACGAAATTGCAGTTACCAACCATCATTGCGATTGAATACCAGACTTTATAAAAGAAAGACTTTAAGAGGGGCCTACAAATAAATTGTAATACATGCAATGTAACCTATACATAGTGTGAACTAAGAATTATAGAAGAATATATGCAAACATTTTCTTACTTGACAGGATGAAATCTTTTCTCGCTGTGTTATTACCAAATTATGTACATAATTATTGATAGTTTGTTAACCACTTGCCTGCCTAGTTAAAACAGTTTAAATGCACCCAAGGCCAAAACCTTTTAAAGAACTTAGGAGCCCCCTTTTTATGTGTAATTATCCTTGAGTAGTCAACATTCAGGTTAAGCAGTAAAAATGTAGTAATAAATTATTTCCTAAAAATTTTGTCAACTGCATTTGAATTTGCAATTTTCAGTTCTGCTGGTTTCAATAACCACATTAATAAAATTTACTTTAGATCCGTCCATTTACCACATGCATTGGGAGCGACTTTGTCAACATTGTTTTTGCTGTCTGTTGTGAAAATTATTATATTTAAATGTGTTTTATAATTTTTATAATGTTATTTTTACATTACATTTGTATAAACCGCTTTGCAATTGGAATTTGGGTCTTCTTAGAATCACTAAGTCTGACTATACTCTTCCCTCTCCATTTAGAGTCAATTCTTCACCAATCTACATATACATAATTGCTTACTCTAATTTTTTACATACAGTGAAACTCGCTTAATAAATTCACTTTTAATAAGTTTTCCCGCTAAATAAGTTTAAATTCTACGGTCCCGAAAAAGTCCCATACAAATCCCATATTTTTTTTAGGTTTAATACGTTTCCCGCTTATGTTCGTTTCTCGCTTAAGTCGTGAAAATATTTATAGCCGAACTCAATTTTTTCATACAAATAAATCTTCATAATACGTTTTTCGGAAGACGAAATTATGTTCAACATTTCTAAAAACGAAAAATGGGCGCAATGAAAATTAAGTGGGTTTGGCGGCGTCACAAATGTTCTAGCCGCTGAAAAAAAACCCTGTAATATTTGAATAGGCTAATAAAATAATATTTAATAAATAAATTCATCCGGCGATTATTTACGATATTTTTTTCAAAATCAATCAACGTCGGCGCAAAATAAATTCGCCTAAACGAAACTGTTTTCATTTTGGTTGTATTTCTTCGAGGAAACAATTGGCAATATTAATTACGTAATATCTCCTATTGTTTTCTAAGGCCGGCGTCACACTAGGTGTATCTTCCGTCGCGTCTTTGACGCCGCGGAACGCCGCTACTACGCGATCATCAATCGTTCCGCCGCCGGCGGAAAGCTCGTTTCAGCGCCTGTTCGGTTCCCCGCCCGCGTAACTTACGTCAACGTAAAATCGGTGACGTCGCGTCTCGTGTTTTTGATTGCAACGCGCCACATTTGACAGATTGTCCGCACGTGTGTTTGTGCGCCGCGGAATATAATAGATATGTGACGGCTAAATTCGGTTGCGGATTTGACGCGACGTCATAGACGCGACGGAAAAAAAGCGTAGTGTGGCGCCGACCTTAACGAGTTACAGAAAACGGATTTAATTTAATTTAGCTATAAAAAATACCACGAATTTTCTTTGCGCCCGGGAAAATATTAAGGTAGTCTGAAATAAAACGTAATTAAAATAAAGAAAATCGTAATTAATCACAAAAAAACTAACCCATAAAAAGCAAGTTTTTATTTTACTCCCTTTCTTTGTAAATTAAGTTTACCATCTTGTAATAATTGATTAACTGAAAATGAAACATGTCTAGACAAATATCTATGTCAAAAATCTCTAAAAATATCTCTTTATTATTTGATTTCTTCCCAAAAAACCGAAGTGTGCTGTCATCTGTGAACCAATTGTCATAAATTCGTAGTGAAGTACCTATTATGCCTACCGACGGAGTAATTCAAATTTTAAATATTCCGTGACGTTATCGGGCCGCCGGCGCCGTTGGTAGTAATCAAACTTTTGTAAAGACTCCAATTTGAAAAAACCATTAAAATTTCTAAAAATCCAAAATTATACTATAATTATTATTATTTTTTAACGAAAATTTGATAGATCTTCTTGATCGTCGCCATGAGTCTGCTTGCAAAGTTTCAGCTCGATTGGATCACGGGAAAAGGGTCAAAAATCGATCCAAAGTTTTTTCGACGGCAAGCAGGCAAGCAGACGCCACGAGTTAATATAAAGGGAGTAATAAAAGGACGTTGCTCAAGGCGGTATGTTGAATGTACACCTAAATTATGTAGAAATCATCAAAAGGGATAAATTTTTAAAATAAAGTCAAATAGAATACTATTTACAAATGGTTATTTTTTATAAATGTGCAATCTTTACCAAGCCAGGGAAAGTAGATACAGGTAGCTTTTTGCATTTTTTTCGTATTTAATTTGTCAATATACACCGATTTATATTTAAATTTTTGACAGCGCTAATTTATTTTATAATTTTGGTGGTTTTTATTGTTTTCTAACCCTCAGGTACTATGTATTTACATAGGTAATATTTTACAAATGTATATATTTACCTACTTCATTTTTTAAAATTAAATGTCCTTAAATTGTCATATTATATAAACGAAAATATAATTAAAACACAAAATTAAAAAGTGTAAATAATTTATGAAAATATTGAAATCACTGTTAATAGGTTTTCACGCCTAATAAGTTTTTATTTGCTGGTCCCTTGAAAAACGTATTAAGAGAGTTTCACTGTATCTAATACCAAATTTGACTGCCTTCCAAAACTGTTGCATACAGAAAGTTAAAAATCTACTGTGAAATTCTAAATTTATACTTATTGGACAAACGCAGGAGATGTTAATTGAGGAAATATTATACTTTTAATATTTCCTCAATGGTATAATGCAATAGTAATTTTATGATTTGGCATCCCATTATTTTTTGCTACGGAAGCTACTGTCAAAACAATGTCCAACGAAGCGTGCAAATATGTATCAATGAAATTATAGAGGTTTCTCTTAGCTAGTAGCGAAAGCTTTGGGTAGACTTCTTCTTTCAATTTTGAATGGAAAATTGATTTTGTAGACAGGTTTTTGTATTTATCTCAGAAACACCTCAGTGTGTTACTGCTGCCTTTACTTTTATACCCCTCATTTTTAGAAGGATGACTCAAAATTGTAAAGTAAAAATTTAAAAAAATAGTATAAATACGCAGGTAAAACGCATTATCACACAATCACTCATAAAAAAATACCTTTAAAAAACTGCATGTGTGGTAAAAAAAGTTTTGGTTTTACGTGAACCATATAAATCTGGTGAATATTTTTTTCTTATTGATCACAAGAAATAATATTTTTACGGATCTTATTCACACAACATTTTTTGTTTTTGAATTATCTTACTTTTCTTGTAAGAAGTTAGGTCTTTTTAAAAAAAATAGAGATACGGAACACGGAAGAGACGGAATACGTGTCGCATCAATATTCTTACTATTTTCAAATTAAACTAACTTGGTGTTCTGGAATTGGGCTTGAACCATTGACCACTGTATCATAGGCAAGAGTCACTACCACTATAGCAACAAGCTATTCAAAATAATGTCTTAATACAAAATAATTAAATTATAATTATGTCGATCTCCTGAGAATATATTTTAGAGTATAACCTTTTTACTAGAAGGTATTGGTATTATATTTGTGTACTTGTTACTTTTATGGATTAGCTATGTGTTATAAATAGTAAAACCCCCAATGCTTGTATGTTCCAGCCATTCGTATATTAATTCTCGTCTTCTTAGTTTAGGTTTGGTCGCTGTTAGATAGTCATAAATGTTAAATGTTTTTGTTAATAAAAGTAGTCTAAAAATATTTTCCTTATAAAAAGATTGCTTAGAAGATAAATGTGACATAAATAAGTCTTGCTGTTACATGAACTGTTATGTAATTAAAATTACATTGTATGTAAGCAGGTTTGTACAGTCTTGACAGTTTAAGTTTGGCCTTTTTATAAATAGATTGATGTCCCTATACTTACTAGTTAACGGTGGATTTAATAATGTATCAATTTAATTTACTAATGGCGTTTAAAACCTACACATTTTTTAGAATAAACCGTTTACTAGTGGTGACCAATGTGACCACTGTTATACTTATTGCACAATTGCTAATTGCCGTATCATCGAAGATGTTATAGAAATATATAAATGTGAGACAAATAAGTTTTACTTTTCTGTGATTGATTCGCTGTCTAATTTTTTTTACATAAGATTCAAATTCATAATGAATCATACAATTGCTTTTTAATAAAATATAATCATCAAAATTGATAAGCGGTTATGATAAATATAATTTTGATAATGTTCTCGGATGACCATATTTTTAAAATAAGGATAAATATTGAGTAAACGACAAGACTTATAAATCAGATATCATTAATGAAGGGAATATTCTTTTACAAGGTCTAGTATAATACGAATCTTATTTATACATGGTAAATAGTACCAGTTTTTAGCCTTGGAAGAATGTTTCATGTAAAGAATGGGTCTATCTTTTTGGTAGCTTAACAAATGGACTGTTGTTGACGATAATTATTTAAAAATGTCCTTGAAAATGTTGAAATATTTCCGCCTTATTTTTGTGTAATTGTAATAGTTTTGCGATAATAAAATAAATTGTAGTTTTATTTGAAGCTCTCGTTGAAAGATTCAAATGAACTTGTCCCTTAAGATTTGATTTTCCAAATAACTATCTATGAAATTATTTTTTCAGTTTTTTCATTTTTTAAATTTACATTATTAACACATTTTTTATAAACTGTAAAGTATTTTTTTTGATATTTTTGTGCTTTTACTCTCTTTTGTTATAAATTCAACAAATATATACGTAGTACGTAAATTAAACTCAAATTTGGCACAAATACCTATTGTCATTGTCAGCTTGTAGAAGTATTTTGACTTGCAAGATACAGTACAACCCCGTTAATTCGAACCCTGTTAATTCAAACCCCGTTAATTTAAACCCTGATAAATTCGCCTTAATTCAAAATCTTTAAAACTCTAGTCTAAAAATATTAATTTCATCTAGATTAACCTCGATAATCCGAAAATCCTGGTAATTCATAATTCAAAATAATTTTTAGCACCTCGCACCGAATTTTGTTCGAATTTTTTTTAAATTTGACAAATATTTAAAAAAAAATATATTTTTTTAATTATATTAACAAATGAGAACAATAAATATTCAATATCTTTTTATTAGTATAATAAATATTGTTTTTTCAAAATGATATCTTGAAATATGAATACGAGTTCTCAAAATTGATGAAAGTTTTCACAAAATTAATGGCTTTTTTTCATGAGTTTTACGATTTTTGGCAAATTTCGCAAAATCACATCTCAATTTTGTTTTCGTACCTTGAATTTCGAATTAACGAAATTCTACTGTATTTATTTGAGCCCTATTTTCTGGGTAATTGAAATGTTTATCACAGTGAGTTTCTTGAAGAAATAAGCCAAGCGAAAGTCAATGTCTTCTTGCATATCGTAAAATATATTACATATAAACTAAAAAGTAAAGAGCATTTATTTTTGTGATTATGTCCTCAAAAAGAAAATGTAAAGGAAAAACATTTTATAATGATTAATTATATAAATATTCATTGCAAATCGGGGACAAGTTTCATCTAGCTTGAATTATTTACGAGATTATATATTTTTGAATAAAAATTATATAGGAATGAGTAATTATGAAGCAAAAATATTAATTAATCTATCTTGTAATAAGATTTGTCGGAATAGTTTTTAACATCTGCACAGTGCGGTGAGAATAAACCCGGATGGAAAAAGATGTAATTTACAGAGAAATTGATAAACAATAATATGAGTACATATGTATATCAATCCCTATTAACAATAGTAAAAAATGTGATTTTGAAATGGAGCTTTACTGTAATGTTATCTTCCTTTTTAGAACCTTTATCTTTTAAACTACTTATTAATAATTACTTATATCTAACTTTACTACATTTAATTTGATAAGTGATATAATTTTAAGGTATTCCTAAGATTATTATAATCTTTATACTCCGTTTATTTCCATAAGTTTAACGAATTGCTAGAAATTTATATAAAATTATTATATTTTTTTAAACAAAACATAAGTAATTTGCCAGATAACATTTGTTTCATTTATGTATTTATGTTTTTATAATAGGTAGGTAAATTGTGGAACAGGATTATTATAATTTGTTTATTATTTAGTACAGAGGGAGAATTGCATTTCATAGTTGTACTTTTTTTTCGGACATGAGAGGTCCTTATTTCACCGTAAATGTAAAATAAAAATAATTTATTTTCTATCTTTTCTTTCTGTCTGTTGTATTAAAATTGTCTAGTTGGTATCTATTAAAGTGCAAAAATTGTATGAAGTTTTATAAAAAATACACTGTTACCATAACATTATTTAAAATATTTTGTTCGAGTAGATAAGCTTTACTTACCACTTGGATTATTTAGTTATACATATGTATAAAGACATGATTACATTCTACGACATCAGTCCCTTACCAAATCTAGTATATAGATATCCAAATAATTTACTGATTTTTGATACACTTAGTTATCCATAATATACAGTTAAATATTTGTAATCCTACATACGTAGTCTTATGTCCCTCCAGCAACGAAATTATAAAACAATATTTCAAAAAATAATTTCTAACAAACGCAGACTTTGAACCTATCACAATAATATTGAAAGTGGAACTTCATTGATTTAATTATCAAAAATTCACAGGCAAGAAAAAATATGCAATTTACAGAGAAATTGATAAACAATAAAATGAGTATGTATATTAATTAAAATTATTTTACTGTTGTATTTTGTCAATTTTTATTTTAAATTTTATTAATTATTAAAAACTATTAATTTCCCATGATTATTGACAGTTTGTTTCTAGTATTTAATATTAATGGTTTATTTAAAATACAATTCTTAAGAAAAACGCGATGAACTAACTGCATAAGAAAGTACATTTTAATTGTTGAATGAAGAAATTAAGTTTAATACAATGGATGGATTGTCTCCACCAATTTTCTTCTGTTATTACAGTTCTCCTTTTTATCAGCAAAACATTTTTTTACTATTTATCTAAGATGTTTTAAGTTAGTGGTTAGTTCTCAATGGTCTATCTTTTATAAGTGTGAAATTATTACTTGATAATGTTTTGATGTGTGCCATGTTATATGTTTAGTGTTTAACTGAGAGTCTACTATAGTTAAAAGATTTAAGAAGGAAAATATGTTAAGACATTTAAGAATAAATTAAATACATACTATGTTTTAAACCACTTTATCGCTATATATTTGTCAACTAGTTTCGGTTGGACTCAACCTTCTTCAGGACAATTATAATATAGTCTATATTATAATTGTCCTGAAGAAGGTTGAGTCCAACCGAAACTAGTTGACAAATATATAGCGATAAAGTGGTTTAAAACATAGTATTTAATTTATTCTTAAATGTCTTAAATGTCAAGCCACAAAGTGTTTTCTTGCTTTGAAAAGGAAAATATGTTATTGAAGTAAATGTATGTAATGTTTGGAAACATAACGCCATCAAAACTATTGAAATGGAATACATATTAATTCCATATAATGTAGACATATATCCCTGGAAAGTATGATAAGCACTCAAATTCACAAATTAAATATTCTGTAGAGTGGACCATAATGTGTGTGACCTATTGACAATCCCAAGAATACATATATGTATATGTAATTTTTTTTACTACATACTGAAAAACTTAAATGTTAGTTCAGGCAATCTGACTTTCCAGGGTTAGTGTTTCATAAAATAACTTGATAAGTATGTTTTACAGTGTTCATTGTGGATGTAGTTTTTATGTGTTTTTTATGTGTATTCAAATAAATGGTTGATTCAGTGTAATTTGTATTTCATTTGTTGAAATTTTATTTTACATTTTGATATAGGTAGTGCTTTTAAATGATCTTACATTTTCACAATTTCAAACAAAAACAAGTGAAAACAGGTACCAGTGGGATATAATCCCCGACCTCCATCACTCAAGGTCTTGAAATCAACTACACGCTAGTGGAAAATGTACAGTGAGCTGCAAAATAGAGTAAAAGTTTTCATTGATTCTTTTTAAGATTTTTTTATTTGAAAATCTTTAAGGTAAATATAAAAGACATGTTATATTGTTAGAGGATAAATTAATTTAAAATTATCAGGCATCGAAAAAAATAACTTTATAATAAATTTTATGTGTCAAAATTGGAAGGATAATTTAAATATATCAGAATAAAAAAAATTTGTGATGAGATGCATTATTTTAATATTTTATTGACTAATTTTTAATGGGCCGCAATTGTACATATAATGCAGAAAGCGCCCAACCCACAAAACAAAAAAAAAACAACTAAAAATTAATTATGCATGGGTCTGGACTAGGGTTGCCAACTTTTTTTTACAAAAAATAAAGTATATTTAGGTCTAAGAAGAATATTAGAAAAATGAACAGTATTTTATTTATTTAATGTTATAAACACATATTGTTTAGAGCTTCTCGCACATTTATTAATTTACACTCTTTTTTAAAAAACTTCATATGCTTCACCACAATTATAAACAAAAATTAAAATAAATGAAGAGCTCATTTTTTATTAAATTAATAGTTGCTCTATTTCTATCCTCCCGCCACTTTGTATTCATTAGTGAAAAATTCTCTCAGTAAATGCTGAGGTGGCGGGAACAGAAAGTAGATACGAGACAATTTTAGTAATATTTTGAAATTCTTCAGAGGTGTTTACTAATAAATGGCTCCACTTTTGGCCAGTACTTATTTCAAGAAAATCTTTGTCTTCTGATTCGTTCTGAAACTCCATTATTGTGATTTGTTTGTGGCTGCGCTGCACTGAACGCCCTCTGACTAAATAAAAAAAAAATGTGTGAGCGTCTAAGTCTGAAACTTATAGTGTTACGCATTTTGATGCTGCAAACAGTATTTTGTATATTTTATTTTTGTTCAACAGTAAAAAGTACAATGTAGTGAAAAACAGTATGATACTGTTTTTAACAGTATAGTTGGCAACCCTAGTCTGGACAGCTCAATACAATATCTTTGTGTGCTGAAAAAGAAGCTCTAAATGCTTTAGTTTTTTGTGAATTCAATATTTTTCTAATCCATATCACCTCCATCACCATTAAATTAACTCTTAAACTCAAAAAAGTGATTCAACTGTTTTCTGCGGCTTTAAATTTATAAATCCTTGTCAAACAAAAACATTGGTTAATAACATCCTTGTGGTATGGACGCGTTGGGCAACTTTTTTTTATTGTACTATGCGATATATAATTTAGGGGGTTGAACATTTTCTACAACTCAGATAATACTTTTTACTTCATGCTATAATGAATTCATAGAATAAAATATAGAAATCCACATAGAATAAAATAAGTAGGTAATTGATGGGCCAGTTTTGGGCATTTCGACATTCAACGGTGTATAAATAAGACAATGAAAATATATTTGTTATTTTTTTTATACCAATCAATTCTTTAAACTGTATTTTGTTTTGATAAATAACAGCTGTACCGCCATTTTCTTTCTTTGAGTATCGGTTGAACTTCTTGGTGACATTCGTTAAAAAAATTTAAATTCTTAACAAAAACAATAAGGGCCCATGGATGAGTAATGTGAAAATAACTTTTTAATCACTTATGTTTGTGTTCGTGAATCAATTTAGCCTATTGAATGAATGTCCTAGGAATACATATTGTTTTAAGGTTATTTCATAATTTATTTTATTTCCAAGTAGAAAAATGCCACATGGCCACAACTGACACAGTAATCTTTCTTCTGTTCTAATTTTGGCCATGGACATGGCCACAACTGGCTCACATAGTGCGGTAGTTTTGGCTACCTTTTTTGAGAAACATAATTAATTAGGTATTTACGATGATATCCCAATTATAATAATTAAGTTGTCTGTCTGTCCGTTCGTCCGTCCGTGTGCGTAACTTCGTATAACGTCCGTAACTTTTATAGTAATTAAAAAAAAATTTTTTTTTGCCTTTTTTTTTTGAAACAATTTTTTTTAATTAATTTTTTTTTTTAATTTTTTTTTTTTTTTAATAGAACCGAACCGACATGTAAAAGTTCCGTCATTTTTGACGGGTTACAAGTTTGGTGTTTTTCATGTAAAATTTTAGCCATTTTTTTATTGATCCTCGTACCTATTCCACATTCATTCATTCATTTCTGTCAGTAAAATCTTGTGTTCCAGCGTGTGGAAAGCTTTTTTAAAATTTATAAATATTATTCCTACTTTTTTGTATCATTCTTATAATTCACACAATATTTTGAGTACGTATGTCTAAATCTTTGTACAAATCTTAGGGTTTCCCGCCACAATGTGGTCAACACAATTCTGGAGATTTTTTCCCTTTTATAATTTACGTCTGTAATAAGGTGTTAGAATCGTAAAAATTAATCATATTTTCGTATGCGTTTATCAATCTATTGTTTTTGTTAAGATACCAAACAAAAATGAACGCTTGGGCATACATTGGTTTTGAGTTTTATTTTTTCATTATTGTATTTTTAGTATACAGATATGATGAAAATAAATTTAATGTAGGGAAATAAGCTGTTAATATTTGAGCTGATATTGGCTGGTATACTGATGAGCGATAAGTATTATTATCATTCTGTTATATTTAAAAAAATATTTGTTGATAAATTAAGTGGCGGTGCCATAATCTTGAATCAATCGCGTATCAACCAATACTATTTTCCCTATATGAATTTTTTTCGTCATATAAGTAAAATGATGCGGCCCGCGTAACTTAGCAAACATTATGTATGTGGCCCGAAGAAAAAGAAGGTTGAGTACCGCTGATCTACTCCATCAAAATGTCCGGTTTTTTATCTTTCACGGGTCTTTTCAGCCCCGGTTTCAATGGTCATCATAGAAAAGAGATGTAAAATGGTCACTCTTCGTCATTTTTCATCCAAAATTTTCATCTGTGACGTATTATCTCTTATCTATGTCCGTGACCGCATCTATGACTTAGACTCATCGATAAAACAGATTTCTATTAACGATATGTCAAAAAATATTATTTAGCGTTTTTGTTGTCTTTGTGCGTCGTAATTTCATTGTGATTATTTTATTAAGAACTGAAAAGTGAAGTTAAGTTAATGCTTATTTCTACAAATAAATATCAAAATGGTTGATCCAATTTTCGACTATCAGTTCAGATTAATTTTAATCGGTGACAGTACTGTGGGCAAAAGTTCTCTTTTGAAATATTTTACTGATGGCAAATTCGCTGAGGTGGGTGTATTATATCATCAATATTTATTAATAAAAGTAAAGATTTCACTTATTGTTACATTAATAAGATTTTATGCAGTTGTCAGATCCGACTGTCGGTGTCGACTTCTTTGCAAGGTTGCTAGAAGTGAAGGATGGGACAAGAATAAAGTTACAGCTTTGGGACACCGCCGGACAAGAACGGTTTCGTTCGATCACAAAATCTTACTATAGAAATTCAGTTGGAGCTCTATTGGTATATGATGTCTGCAACCGATCGAGCTTCGAGCATATACCACTTTGGATGATGGAAGCAAAGCGACACATTGAGCCCCATAGACCTGTGTTTGCTCTCGTTGGATGCAAAGTAGATTTGGTAGGATCTGGAAATAAAAATGGTGCCAGGAGACAAGTTTCTTGTGAAGAGGCACGGGCGTTTGCAGAACAGAATGGTATGTGTCCCTTATCTAATGCTTTCGGGCTTCTCTTTCCATTATTTACATGATATTAAATAATCTGTGAGAAATTAAACAAAAAACTTATTATTGGGTGAAAGCCGACAAATCTAATTGTTTTGAATAAACATTTTGTTACTCAGTATTTAAAATAAATACTTAGGAGTAGGAGACACTTGGGAGATCATCCTTGTGTTACTGACCTAGTGTAATTATATAATATAATTCAGTGGCGACCGGCCCTTCATACCAAATGGTTAGAACCCTTAAATCTAAAATAGCAGTGAATGTACTATGAAAGATTTTTCATTTAACTTTTGTGTATCAAAAATATCTTACGTGTCAATAAGAGTCATCTCACAGCCGAGCACCGCGCATAGTCAATAGTAAAAGTACAGTTCTGTGTGTATAATAATTCATCTCTGTCAAATTATTTTTTAATTTTTAATTTATTCAAATCATTAAATATTGTGATTTGTCGCCCTTTTCTGGATTCTGCTTTAGTGGTATGGAGTATAGACATCCTCTACTCAACATAAGCTATAACACATGAAACAACATTGCTTCAAGGTTGAGTGCAAGTGACGAGGCATGTGAAAGAAAGTTGCTTCAAATTTGGGTACAAATGACAAGATGTGGCAATAATAGGAAGGGAAAGGCATTGAGCGTTAAAGGCATAGTAATTAAGTGTCTGGAACTCGTGAACTCTACTCAAACAATTCTCTCCTTATTAAGGCAGGATCTGTGATGATCTCACTATATATAGTCACCACTCGTGGTGGATCCCACATGTGTCATAAGCTAAGTAAGCACGGCTGTAGTAGTTGTTGAGATGCCGCCTGTTATTGTAAAAATGGCTGCCAGATGGCCCGGATGTTTCGTTTAAGGAAGTTCCATATGATACAGGATGCCATTTATCGGGGCTATTATATTATTCACACCAAGATAGGCTTTGGATGGGGATGTAAAAGTTCTGTATACTTTCGTGCCTTTCTGGAAAAGTTTTCGCCTCACATTTTTATTTTATGTGGCTGGGACTGTAGTATTCAAAGACCAAAACTCGTATCACATATATTTTTTTAAATATAGATGCAAACTGAAATATGTGTACCATCAATATTCTTATTATAGTAGAACCACGTTAATTCGAAATTTAAGGGACCCAAAAAAACATTTTTAATTATGTGGAACCCCATTAATTCCAAATAAAGGTACAAAAAAAAACGTGATGTGATTGTGAAATTTAAAAAAAATTGTAAAACTCTTGAAAAAAGCTTTAATTTTGTGGAAAATGCCTCTATTTTTACATATATCAAGAAATCATTTCAAAAATGCAATGTTTGTTTGCTAATACAAAGATCGCGACATTTCTATTACTGAAATACCCCATATTGACATATTTGTTCTTGTGAAAAATATTGCAATATTTTTTTAAATTTTGTCAAATTTAAAAAAAATAAATTATGTGAATAAAAATATATTGTTTACAGTGCAAGGGGCTAAAAATTATTATGAATTACCGGGGTCTTTGAATTATTAGAGTTAATCTACCATGAAATTAACGTTGTGGGTTTGAAAAATTTTGAATTATCAGGGTTTGAATTAACGAGGTTTTACTGTATTGTCAAATTGAGCTAATAAAAGGTTGTGTTATGAAAATAGGACTAATTTGCTGGCAGTAAAAACAAAATGTGCGTGAGGCGCAGTGTATCGCGCTTCATATGTAGAGATTTAAGTGGGACATGAAAAAAGTTAGTATCTCGAAAAGTTTGTGCAATGTAGAGCGGTTCGTAAGTCGAGGTACCACTGTACATATTTCCATTAAACCTAAGAAGATAAAGCTACGTGCATAGTTTATTTTTAAACTGGTTTAATTTAACCCCAATAAAGCCATGTATTCACTAGGGGACAAATTATCTCTCAACATCACGCGCAGCATAGAGTCTACGTGATATTGCAAAATCGCACACTGTTCCGCGACATTGTGCACAACATAGCGGGGCATTTCTACGTGCCGCGGAAATGTTGCCATGCGCACGGTACTCGAGCGAGCTCACGGGGACATCGGGCTGCGCGTCAGTATCACGTGGTATGTTTACAAGTGTATCTGTCAACTGAAAACTCATCGCCGTACAATTTTGTGGGACACTTCAAACTGTGAATATAAAAATAAAATGATGTGGCCAATAGCGTTCCTTAATATTGTCTTGCTTGGCGATGGAAGGCCCGATTATTTCTAATAAATTGTCAAAATCAGTTGTTGCCATTCGAGTGAAATTGACAAAAGATCCGTCAGACATTCGAAGATCGCATAGAATATCCATCCCTCTTTCTCTTTGCAGTAAATAATTTCGCAACTACCACCTTTTTCTCCTCTTACGTTTCGATAAACTCGTTAAAATAAATAGATACGCAGCTGTCATCCTAACCTCATTGGGCGACAAGTGTAAATAGATACGCAGCTGTCAACATAACCTCATCGGGCGACAAGTGATATGCGAGTCCCGGTGTGTACGCGTCAAATGACCGCATCATTGTCCCCGAAACATGAGCGTAGATGTTGATGCAACATGCCGCGCGGAATGTTTCGCGATTTGTCCCCTAGTGAATAGATGGCTTAAGTGTAATGAAATTCTTTCGAATTACTAGAATTACACTAGGATATGCGGGAAATATTATTTCAATTTTTATTAAACTCCTTTTTACCAGTATTTTCATTCAGAATATTTTGTGTATGTTAAAATTTTTCAGAATAGTGCTAGATTTTTGTCACAGGAGCATCATTAATCAATCAATGTATATTATAAATGTCTCACAGAGACGAAACTGTATTTTTATGGTAACCAATAAGTATTTATGTATATTTTTGACCAATAAGTATATGTATTTATTTATATTTTTGACCCATATTAACTAATGTGAGAGGCTTTATGCTAAAATTTTATTTGTTGTTTATATAATCCCAATTGTTGAATGTATAAATAATCTCAATTGTTCAATTTTAAATTATTGTTCAAAAGTGGTACAATTTTGAATGATGAAGTGGTACAAAATTGAAATACAATAAATGTAAAATAGTTTTTTTTTAGGGTCCACATTTCTATTCAATTGCTCTCTATTATTGAGAGGATTTCTTTGATTTATGTCACTATATTGTTGAGTTTATTTGTGAAAGACTTTTTAGTCCTACTACACAATCCCGTTTTGATGACACATAAGTGCTCTTAATAATATAAGAGTGGTGAATGCTTCATTTTCAGAGACCACAAACATAATTAAATCATGTTTTGATAAATAAAAGCTAAATGAACCAACATGAGATAGTTTGAAATTAATAAAAATATCTCTAAATATGTAAATAAAGGAATGTACAAAAAGATTAGGTATGCAAATTTGCTCAGACATTTGCATTTTTCTGAAATTAGAATATTTTAATTTCTCAAAACGCAATATGTTCAAATGATGCATCAAGCGGAACATGATCATTATTTGCATGTAATGGATTCTTGCCAGCTGTCACTTATAATTTTACAATGTTTTCTATTATAATGAATACACAAGGGGTATAGAAATAAAAGTGCGAATATGCAATTGACAAATAATTTAAATAAACAATTTTTTTTTTTTTGAAAAACAGATTTTATAGTTAGAGTAGAGATTTTAAAATTGATATGCTTTTAAAATATACAAACATGTTTTCAAGAGCAGTTATTTATTGTAAAACTCACTATTTCCCAGATAATCATTTTCAAACAAACCTTCTATATTCATCAACTGTGTAGTGATAGTTTTGTTTCTGTATCCCTCACATTTTACACTACTTTTGGAAGCAATATTAAATATAAGAATTTTGAATTTACTCTGCACAATTTATTTGTCAAAAAAAAAACAACTAAACTTTTTTAATATTTGTCCAGAGCATACATCCGAGACAATGCCCAGCTGACCTAATTATGAATGAAATTGAATCTATGTATATACTTTTACTAAATATTTTTTGGATGAGATGTTGAAGGTGATGCATTAAAAATATAATTTACAAAATTTTCTAGATGGGATGTAAGTTATATTTTATAAATTAAAATACCAAAAAAAAATTTCATCAATGTACGTACTGTATAAGATATATCATTTGCAGGAATGTTGTTAACCCGACAATTGTGACTGCATTTATCTTTGTAGTCATAATAAATTTGTAATAAATGTTGCTACTCTGAACTCGTTTTGGTAAAGTGTTTGCTATATGAATGATTACGCAATGTTTTATCATAATTAGATTATTTACTTAATCAATTTTTTAATTAATTAAAGATGTGATGATTTCATCGCACAGCTGGTTTATTTTTATTACTACTTAACCCTATTAGTATTCATTTATTTTTATATAGTTTTATAATGTCTATTTATTTTTATTTTTATATTCCTTGGAATAACTTGGTATGCGAGTATTTTGCAGAACGAGCAAGAAATTTTTACTAACCCATTCATTACGCTAAACGATCGATATAATGAATGGATCAATTCGAACTGATATATGTTCAGTTTTCCATCTGTTTAAATTCAGTTCAAACAGAAAAGGCGGGCCACTGTAAATAGGGCGGTGTGCGCGTGCCGGTCGTATTACAGTCAATGCATGTCATGTGGTGTCAGCAATCAACGCGTCAATTTTTGTGCGTGATAAGTGAGATCTTGCAATATGTGCCGCTGTGGACTTCCAGAAGCTCATGGTTTCCGAGCATTACATTTTAAAATTAAAACCTTGCAGAAATTGCAAACTATTTTTTTTTGTCATTTTATTTGATTTGTATTAAAGTGAATAAATTTTTAATATTCCATATAACTGTATTGATAGTTCAAATTTTACAGAAAATAAATAGTAAAAATAGAAAAAAAAAAGGTTGTTTATCTTCGTAACTGTTGACATTTCACCCAAAGTGTTAAGAATATTGTCACATGACGTGGGAGGCAAATGAAAATGTTAAACCAATTTCAAGTTTAATTTATTACCAAAAGGTCACTAGACACAAATTAAATCGATTCTTAATTTTATAGTCACTAAATGTTTTCAGAATATTTCACACACATTTCATTAATGCTGTTTCTATAGCCTTCTGATAAATTCCATTCAATATTCGCAAATTTCTTTCCCCAGTAAGAACTTCCTTTATCACTGTCGCTGGAATATGCTAGTCACACCGGGCTGCGCTCTGTTTCTAATATCGCATTGGTTAAATAATCACACAGTTGTGTACACGTTATTGTCGCAAATGACTGACCCCAGTCGCGTGACGCCCTTGTTTTTATAGATAACACCGCCTTCTAGATCCTCCGAGACACTTGTGGAACTTTTCAGAAACTACGAGAGACTTGTTGTAGACGTTTTCATAGTGCAACCCAGAATTTTAGGGAATGTTCAATGGAATTGTTAATATTCAGTAGGTTCACCATCTCGTTAAATATTTTCTATTCAATATTGAATGAAGAAGACTCCCCCAAAGTTTTTGCTTCTAGTTTGTGAGACACCCTGTTCCCAAAAAAACGGTATTTTGTATTAATAATTTTTAAATTAATATTTTTGTAATTGATATAATTGATATAAATTAAAATTGATATAAATTAACTTTGTTAAAACCACTTATTTATTGAAAAAATTCAACATGTTTCGAAGCCAATGGCTTCTTCGTCAGGATAACAAAAATAATATTTAAAAATATTTTTGGATTGTGGAACAAGTTGTCTGAACTTCCATTATTTTATATGGAGAAATTCACTTATCATACAGACCTTGGATCACAATTATGCTTGTGATCCAAGGTTTTTCTATACTTTAATATTGATTTTCATCTGTTGATTTTTAAATTTTTAGATGACTTTAAATTGAGTGCAAGAATATCCCTTTTAAAATGTAATTGTTTTGTTTTTAGAAACATGAAAACAGTAATAATTTTTTATATGCAAAAGTATCACCTTTACAGAGGATCAATTTGTCAACTGATAACTGATTTTGAAAGCATGTTTTATCAAAAGAATATTAATTTTAAAATTGCGCTCTTTTTTTAAAATTGGTTACAAAAACATTTTATCTAAATTATATATACACAGCCGCCCACTGGGCTTAGCAGCAAGCAATTGGCGGTAGCCAATGCTTAACCGCTAGCTTGCTTTAATTGTCTTTTTATCGAAACCAACTTTGTATTATACTAATGCCTGTCTTCTGATTTTGAACCCTTTCCACCCCAAGGCTTTTTTAGTTTTTATTCTAAAAGCCCCATACGAAAATTGCATTTTTTTTATTAGGTATAGTTTCTTAAAACTTATTTTTCCCATATGGGCAGCAGCTCTTAACCACAAGTGGTCGTGTTTAGTGGCCAAGCCGGCCACTAAACGCGGCTTAGGCGGCCGCCCTTAAGGTTGTTATCCCAGCACTTAATAGACGAGAATAAAAATAAAAAATAAACGAGACTTAGGTGTATGTCAGTGTTCGTCATACTCAAATAAGGAGATGTGTATATTTTCACATATCTTTCTCAAAGTAAATACTTTTATTTGCGGTGTCCGATTTTTGGAATGCCTTTAAAAAAGGGATTGATTTCTCCGATGCCTTCTTATCCAGGCAGTCTGGTCTAACAGAGCTTCAAACGGATTCCCAAAGTATCTATCGCAAACATTACCTCATAATTCTCATGTTTCGACTAAAATTACATGAAATAAGTATTAATCCTATATTTAAAGCTTATAGAAAAAAGATTATTTCATATGCACTTATTAATTTCTTCTCCCACAGCGTCCTGATGTAAAATTATGGCAAAATTGTCATTGTCGCCTTGGACTCGTTATTTATATTTTGACGTTTGACAGATAACTGTCATGTACTTCTTTCTCCCTCTCTCAAGTAGAAACTGAAAGAAACAAACACCGACGTACACCTACGCCTATGTGGTCGGCCACATCAACACCACCCATATATTTATTATAATTAACTCTGATGGTATTAAACTAATTAATACGATCAGATATTTAAACATACGAGGCAATACCAAAGTTAAAAGTGTTAATGAAATATAATATGACAAAGAGACAGTCTAAGTTCATTTTTGTTGAATTTGGTAATGGACGAATTGATAGAGGAGATCCAATCGCTCCAACTAGACTATAGGATGGGAGAGGAAATTGTCAGTGTGGTCTGTCATGCAGACGATACTATAATCATAGCGGAGAAATATAATGACTTATAAATAATGCTTCACAGATTGCACAATGCAACATGTCAATTGCTATTTAAAAGACTAAATGTATGACCTCTGAAACAACCAAAGCACGTAACCTGACTGGAGAACAAACTCATAAAACAGGTTGGCAGATTCAGATATCTAGGCATAGATTTCGTTGGAGGAGCTGATCTGTGTGAAGAAATATAAGCCCGAGTTAACAAAGCAGCGGCAATCTCCGGTGCTTTAAAATCCACAATTTGGAAAAATAAAAATATTGTCATCAAGAGCAAGATGAGAATCTATAACGTAAGACCAATAATGACATATGGCGTTGAAGCAAGGGCAGACATAATCAGGACTAAACAAACATTGAAGACTTCCGAGATGAAGATACTGAGGGTGATAGCAGGCAAGAATAAGAAAGATATATGAGGCTGAGGACATTGTACAATGGAAGACAGCGAAGGAAGGACTGGTATGGTCATGTCCAGAGAATGGACAGCACCAGACTCCCTTAAATTGTACTACATAGTCAGCCTCGCAGAACCCACCCTCAGGAAGACCTCCCAAAAGATGGAAGGTCAGCTGGGAATCCACCTCACAGGAGGCGCTATCCCTCTGGAGAACAGACCACATAGGTCTATTAAAAGGAAGAAGTAGAAGATCTATAAGGGTGTTTTTTTTTAACTTCTTCCCGCGTATTTATATTGGGGGTGCATCTTGGAATATTTCGGATAGTTTGTGAATCCGATTTATAAAAATTGCATTGGGGCGTGGCCTGAAATATGCCATCCCTTGACCATAGCAGGTGTCTGAGTATCTTTGTGCCATTCTCTGCACAGGGATACAAGGATACACAGGTACAATAACACTCGATATTGTATAATATGTCTCTGTGCATTGGAATTGGTGGAACAAAATCAATATCGAGTGACACTCAACATTGGAGTAGAAAGGGTTAATATGACTAAGGTTTCGAGAAGTGCGGTCCTTCTCACCAACAGTATTATAACATTTATTTAATTGGTTCTAGCAGTTTTGCCTATTGCGGTTCAAGGCATTTTCAAATTTATTTCTTTACTTAATATAACATCTCCCTATTAACTATTATATTACACTTTGCATTCTACTGTCTATTACTAATATACTATCTATAATAACTTACATAAGTATTTACATTTCCTCTAATATTCTACAATCTATAGTACAATCTAAATATAATATATAATAATACATCTTATACTTAAAAATTCTATACTATTTTTACAATAATTAAAGCATTTGTTTTTAAAATCATTCATCTTGTTAAAATTCTTGTAAAATAATCTTGTTAAAATCTTGTAAAATTCTTCATCTTTTCCGGCATCTCATCATACATTTTTACACCTTTGTACATAAGACACTTATGTGTATACACTTTTTTCTTATATGGTAATCTTATTTTATTCCTATTTCTGGTGATATAGTTATGTGTATCGCTATTTACAATAATTTTGTTCAAAAAATATTGTGGCATTTTGTTACTGAAAATTTAATGTACAAATATAAGAATTATATACATAATCTAATATGTAGTATTTCTAATGTATTAACTTATTAATTTAAAAAAATTAATTAAAAATTAATTTTAAAAAAACTGTACAGGTAGTTGCTTCAGAACAGACCTTGTCTAGTGAAGCAACTACCTTTATTCGTATGTATTAAAATACACGAAATAAATAAATAAAATTAAATTTAAAAAAAAAATATTCGAAATTTGTTGCCGAAGTCAATTTTGAATCTAAAATAATACCTATTTCATCCACCTTTTCAATAAGATCACTGTCAATATTTACATTTGAAACCATATTTGGTGTTTTTTTTTTGCCTCTTTTCATGTATTTTGTTTTGCTGACATTCAATTTAAGCTTATTTATTTTTAACCCGACTGATATATTCAAGTTTTTGTTAAGTTTATGTATTGCGTCTGTATAATCTTCGCCTGATATATAGATTAATTTAGCATCTGGATGCTTGCCTGCCTGTGGCCTGCATGGATGTGGAAACTGCCAACTTCAGTCATATTTTTATATATGACACGTTTTCTGTATTAAGAAAAATGTCTATTAAAAAAAACATGGAATTGCCATATGAATAAATAATATTTTTTGGTTGATATAAGATGTACTATAGACGTACCACATAACTTGGCGTGCGAAGGAGGGCGTCACTGTCGCGTAACAGAAGTTGCCAGGGTGTAAATTTATTACACAATACATAATGTACTGAATGTCCGGTGACTAGTGTCAGAGCCTTCAATAGAAATTTGGTCGAGTATCAGCGCGCTCTGCGGCGGCCGCTCTATCTGTCAAACTGTCAAACGGTAATATCGGTACATTATTTGCTTTTTCAGCTTCGCAAAACTTTAATACTTCATTGGCAATTGTTCTTGCACCATCCCGGACTGTTTTGGATATAATAATTCAGTGTATATTGGTAATCAAGATGGCACAGCTCGCGCTCAAACACGAGAATGAACTGAATGACAGGGCAAGGGGTTACCGTCGGGTGCGGGCGGGACGGGTTTTAGTTCCAAACTCGCCGCACGCCAATTTATGTTGGGCAGGCAATATATTGCACACCTATTGTTGACTTTCTGATTTAGTGGTCAAATGTGATGAATACATATATATGTATAATTTTTTGCAGGGCTGCATCACGTTGAGACGTCTGCTAAAACCGGACAGAATGTGGAAGAAGCATTTTCTGTAGTGACTGAAGAAGTGTATAATAGAATACAGACTGGGGAATACAAGGTGGAGGACGGCTGGGATGGGATAAAAACAGGATTTAACAGGCCTAACGGATTAGACTTTAATCTTGTGGAAGCAGAACCAGCAAGGAGTCATTGCTGCTGAAAGGAAACGTCCAAGGGCAATAACGCGAGTCTTTCATTATACACCTATCAAATAAAATTGCAGTGTTAACCCTATAGTCACATAGATATGTATGTAATGATTTGTACCTAACATTTATGAATAGACAGATAGGTAGAATGGCAAGAAATCAAAGTGGTTACAATATGACCATTATTCATTTTTACACTTTTAGGACAGTGGAGACTGGAAGTTGTGTTTGAAGCATTAACATTGTTTTTTAAATTTATGTATGTATATAAATACATATAAATTATTTGATTTATAAATTTCTTTTGGGAGGTCAACAAAAGTTTACTTTCAATAAATAAAACATTACTGGATTACTTACGATTTCAGAACATGCGAATACATTAAAAAATACTAATAAATGCACCGCTGATTTAAAAAATATCTTGTGATTGAGTTTAATAAGACAAAAAATTAGTGATTGATAATTCATATTGGAACCAGTTGGTCGCTGTTATAAAAAAATATATATGTATATAATTAAGAGAAAATTACTTCTTATTGATTTAAGTTATTAATAAAATGTTTTCGTAAAACGTTTCATACAATTAATATTGACAATTCAATAGCAGAACTCTAAAAATTAAAATTGACGGCAAAGCTATTGAAATATTAAGTAATTGAGTAGGTAAGTAAAATCATCAAGTTTTGTCCTAACTTTATATTTTATTTGAATTTTGACCTCATTTCTATTTCTTTCTAGTATATTAGGTACATATACTAAAATAATATTGTAATTAAAAGGCATTCATAAATATTTTAAATCCCATATAAATACAAATGAAAACAAGTTATTTATCATTGTGTAATTTGTTTTTTATACTATAGTAAAACCTCAATTTTATTAGCTACATACCTGCACATATGACAAAAAGGCACTTCTGGTGTGGAGATTGGGGATACATTGATGGAAATATTACCTGTAGTCTTAAAAAATGCTTTTTCTGCATAAGACGATACGGGTTGTGTTCAAGACAGCTGAAACTGAGGTTTTACTCTGTATATCTGTGTATAATTATTATTGTTAAATAAATGTTTAATTTTATAAGATATTAGTCTTCAGTTAATATATTTAATATTCAGTTAATAATGTACACCATGTTGCAAATTTAGTTTTAATTTTCTGTGTGTAGTTTTCTGAGATATTACGCCCTGTATATGTGACCTCTCTGGCCGAGGTTTTGGATCCCATTGCAGGGTCCATCATCAAACATTTTACAATGCATCAGATGATTCTCATTAGTTAAATTATAAATCCATGAATTTTAAAGTGATTGTGTCTTCAGAAACAGTGATACTTGCAGTTTGCATTAAATATAATCATAATTTAATTTAATGTGCATTAAATTAAATTATTATATTTAATTTAATGCACATTAAATTAAATATAATAATTTATAAGAGTTATAAATTAGTCTCAACTACAGTGTACATCAATGCAAGCTTGATATCTTTTAATCTAAAAATCAGATTATGCTACGTTTGATTTATCAAAATGTAATATGGTTTTGGTAATTTCAATTTATTATTATTGACATTTAATAATACCATAAATAAAATAATGTAAGTTTCTTGAAATATCCAATAGTCTCATATGTATTATTATTTCACACATTTAAACCGATAACCAAATCTCTTCTCTCGCTGGGGGGGTGCCAGTGGTTTTCTCGACTTGGTAAGTCTAGCGAGCGGGAGACCACCCTCAGACTCTCCATATGGTTATCGAAGTATTGGTGGAAGAATCTCAAACGGGAAAGTTTGTCCTGTATATGTAGCTCTTCAGTATTGAGGGATTTGTTTATCTTGCAGTCTACCGGATCTTCGGTAATTGTGTCCAGCTCTACATTTCAAAGGCATCTAATTTTTGTCTCTCACTCACCCTCAAAGTCAAGATTGCATGTCATAGGGGCATATAATTAAGACATATGACTCAACCTTAAATTATAATTGAAGTCGTCTCCAGTCCACGCTGCATATGACTTTGTCAACAATTGAGTTTTGTTTTTAACTTGTTTATTTCATGACCCATGGTGTTTTCTTCTGTTCTGTGGAGCAATTTATATTTGAAGACCTCTAAAACTCTTTTTTTTAAAAACTTTTCTAAGACTTTCTACTTAAGTGTTCGCAATAAGCGTTGTATCATCGGCTGAGATTGTAGATCTTGCCACCAACAGCAATCTTCAGTCAAAAACATATTGCCAACTCATGTAGTTTATTAGAGGTATCATTAACATAAATATTAATTATATGGTGTGAGAATTTTTGCATTTTCGGTGCATTCATTTTCACAAATTTTTGAGTTATAGGATCAACTTGAGATCTTCACCTAGTGTCCTGAGGCTGGATTTTTATATCACATATTGTATTACAGATATCTTGAAAGAAATAGATACTCCCTTTTTTCTAACAGTTTTAGAAGTTCTGTTAACATGCAATCTCAGTCTAATGGTTTATGTATTCTTTAGGTTGTTTTCGATAATTAGTCTCTTGATGTGGTGATCGCATCCTCAGTGTATAGTTTAACACAACATTCTCTCTATGTCTCTACTAGTTTGCGAATATGTATCAGTAATGCTATTTCTTCCATATTCTTAAATTATTTGCACCTGCGTGGGTGAGAATTTTCACTTGTTGGAAGAATTCTTCGGATTGATTTCTATTAATTTATTATTAATGTACTGACTTTTGTCTTTGCAAAATATTTCAATAAGCTCCAGGTTGTATCTGTTTTCCGTGGTTTTCATCAGGATTCTTGGGAATTTGGTATTGTTTGGTTACTAAGATGACAATATCCTTTAGTTGGTTCCGTGTTACATCTGAATTTAGTTTGTTACCTATGTTTTATTCATTCAAATTCTTATCGATTTGGACCCACATCAAGTGATGTCTTGCATTCAACTTAACTTGAGTCTGTTAAGTTTTCTGTTGAGCTTTTCAAGAATTTTAATTTATGTCAGCAGTATTTGAAAGCATGCAGTTTAATTAAATATCCTTATTAATGTCAGGTAATTGAAATGGTACATTAGTTTCAATTAAATCGAGCAAAGGCTTTTAAATGGTTAAAATGTTTCACTGTATATTTTAAGTTTGCTTATTAGAAGGGACAAATCTTAGCAATATTTTTCCGACTTGTGTGGTTAGCCCACTGTAATGAAGTCTGGAGTTTGATCTTCTTAGAATCCATCCAAGGTAGTACAAGTGCTTTGGCATTGTTTAAAAATATAATACATAGGTAGAATATAAGGTTACAAGATTACTTTTTTTTTAAATTGTGTACATTCAAATATATATTTAGGCACATGTGTAGCAGACTTAGTTAACATAATGGGGCCTAATGCTATAAGTGCCTATGTCAAAAGTGAATTGTTCAGGAGATAGGATTGTTTGTTTCCCATAAACAATAGGTGTAAATAACTTTCAACATGCACATCATAATCATCTGGTGACAAAAAATATTTATTAACAAGCATTTAATGTTTAATGGTCATTTAGGAGTACATATTCTCTGATGATGTGTGAACTCATTTTGACCAAAATATGATATAGGCACTTCTAGGAGTTAGTCCCAGCATTATTTTAAAGGGACTTTTTTTTTTACAAAAACAAGCAATATATAAGATGCAAGATCTACATTTTTATTAAAATTATCAATATTCAGACGATTTTGATTGATTAAACAAATCAGGTTGATTTCTAATGATATATTTAATACAAAAATACATAGTCCTGACATAAAGACTATTATAAAGTTTTTGGATTATAATGAAAAAAAAGTGCATGTTGCTAACAATGTTTTATATTGTTACACTTACATATATGTCGTATTAAATGAAAATAAATGTCTTATTCAAAATGCCCTCCCTTCGCCTTCACACAGGCCTTTAAACATGACGGCCAATCATCAATGGCAGCACGCACAACATCCATCAGAAAATTGGCCACTGCTTTCTTCAATATTTGTTTTTAACTTTTTTGGATATTGTCTGTTACAGGCGATATTTTCCAATCCTAACCACAATTTGTAGTCCAGATTTAAATCTGGGCTTTCAGAAGGCCAATCTTCAGCTCTAATGAATTCCGGTGTGTGTGCTTCCAGTCATTGCTGTGTTGCAGTCATCGTCTTATGAGCTACAGCAGAATCTTGCTGGAAGATCCAGCGACTAGAATTAAACATGGTCTCATTAAGAGACTTGATGACTTTGTCCAAAATGTCATTTTGGTATGATTTCGCACTTCTCTTTACATCCTGAGCACAAAAATGAAGCTCAGTAACCCCTTCATACAAGACTCCACTAAACCATCATTGATGCTGGATAATGACCTCTTTGAACTTTGTGATTGACTTGAGCCTCCTCTCTAGAGCTATGTGCATACACCTGATCATTTTGCTTATTAAATTTTTTTTCAATGTTGAAAAATTTTTCATTGGGAAAAAGAATTTTGCGATGCATGTTGTCTGCGTACCGTTGAATCAGTTGTTTAGCTCTGGTCTTCCTGATGTCCCTTAAAGATGGATTAAGAAGATTCCCAGTACTTCTTCGGTAAGCCCCTAACTTTAGGTCCGATTTGATAACGCAGGACATATTCCTAGTTGAAATAACCATCTTCCTGGACATGAATTTTTGTTTATGGAGAGGATTTCTCTGAATTCTGCCATTCACGGCTTTGATCACTGCTGGAGTTCATACAGTTCGCGGACTACCACTTTGTTGATCTTCAATATCCTGAGTATCTTTGAACTGATTAATAGTGCAATACACAAACTGGCGACTGATTTTCAAATATTAAAAAGATCTCCCGGCGTCTTCCCAACTTTATGTTATGCAATTACAACGATCCGATTTTATTATCACCCCACTCCATGTTTGTTGATCAACGTTCGGCGACTGACTTATTATAGTAACTCCATATAGGAGTGGGGATTACCCATATAAATTTTCATGGGATTTCCCTCCTGAATTGTTTTGACTTTATAGTTCACGGAATTTGTGGCAGGACTAGGTAAGTGTCCAGAAACAAGGGTGAGGAGTTTTAAATTGTTAAATGCAAATTGTTATGGACTATCGACCTACCACACATTTGATTTGGGCAGTTTGAATATGAAAAAACACCTTTTTTTTGTACGATCTAGTACAAAAGTGTTTTCTAATATTTTGAATACAAATAAATTATAAAAGAAATACCTATTTCACAATTGTATTTATATATAGGGTGAAACAGAGCTAGTCCACAATACTTTACAGGTGGATTCCTGCCTTGATTATGAGTTGAAAATAATTCAAGCAACAGTGTCCTGATATCAGTAGTTATGGAGATAAGCTAGTTCATCTTCATACTTATTTTCTGTGAAATGTTGGACTCGTTTGTATCTAATATAAAAAATTCATTTGTTTTGATACAAATTAAATAAAATGAATAAAACTTTACAGAAATGGATTTTTTTGACTTTTATTTTTATTTGACTTTTATTTATTTTATTTGACTTGTATTAAAGTGAATGAATTTCTAATATTCAATAGTCTAATGTTTTACAGAAAATAAGTCAGAAATACTGAAAAAAATTAAACTTTGATTGTCGCTTCTCTCCCTAACTATTGAGATTAGGACTTTGATGCTTGTACATTTTTGACTGGTAATTTAGGCAGGATTATGGACATAAAATATTGTGGAATAGCTCTGTCAGACTCTGTATGTACTCATATCCCAAATTCATTAAAATTACCGATTTTTTCAAAAGGCAGTTTAATATAGAAAACACATCAATAACCTTTTGACAAGATATAAACAAAAAATACTGGTTTTATGTGAAATTCTTTAAAAGATCTTGTGTTTTAGTGCTACGTTAAATTGTATGTTTTGGTAGACAGTTTTTTTAAGGTTTTTAAAGTCTTCATTCTGTTTGTATTGACAAAAAAATCTTCTTGGTAGACTTTTTAATATCTTGGATGAGATTAAAAGCCAAAGAAGACTGAAAACTTCTACCTTGAAATGTATAGAAATATTTGTCAAAATTCATCTAAATAAGATAATTCCAATATTTACAGCCGTTTTTTTAAATAAAACTTTTTATGTTGTTTTGTTTTTCAGAGTTATTTAGTAAATAAGATTTTTGTAAAAATAATTATGTCATTCAACTTACGGAGTAGAATGGGAATGACTAAATATGTATGTACCTACTTTGGTAAATTATAAATATTATTAAAACATTATTTTTTATTCGTTGAAGAATCTGTAATGACTGGAATTTGATACCGGACTTCCTTCCCCTCCGCAACTGTAAATGATATATTTTAATTAGTAGCATTTCGCATACTAATAGACACTGATGGGAAGAGCTTCACATATGTCATGTTTTTTAATGTATGTAAAGTGGTTTGTTAGTGTAAATATAAACATTAATTTTAAAACCGATCAAAAGAATAAAATTATTTTTATAATTTATCATTCTTGTAAAATGTTCAATGAAAACATTACAATTACATTAATATTTAAATATATAAAATCCAAGGCCAAAGAAGCATGGTATATGTTTTTCATGCTCCACAAAAAGAGGAACTTTTCTGCATTATTCATATGTATAATGAATACATATGGTATCATTCAACTCAGCATTTTGCATTTATAATATTCAAAACTGTCTGGTTGTAGATTTAGGTCAGCACTAATGTCATTGAGGTATAAACCCGAGTGAAACATTAATCAGTTGCAAGGTACAAAAATAAACTTCTAAAACTGCGTTTTGACTGTAAGCGTAAAGACACAAACCAAAATTTTAAAATTTAATTCAGGTGCGTGAATGGAGGTTCAGGTTATCCATAGAGATATGAATTAAATAAGGAAACAAATATTGTAAAAGTACATTTTAATTATAAGATATTAGGTAGGTAACACATTGTTTTATATTTGAAGTTTTCTTTCAATGTTATTAATAATTATATTTAAAATTCAATCATTGTTTAATTTGCCTTTTCCATTGATTCTTTAATTCGGTAGAACCATGTTAATTCGAAATTCAAGAGACCCAAAAAATACTTTGAATTATGCGGAGCCCTGTTATATATGTAATTTTTTTTTTTTTTGCATATTTCAAGAAAGGATTTCATTTTGAAAGCGTAATACATATTTACTGCGCTAATGCAAAGATTGCGACATTTATATTATTAAAGCACCTACCCAAATTGGTATATATTTTCTGTTCTCGAAAAAAAATCAAATCAATTTTTTCTAATTTGTTTTGTTTGGATGTCTGTAATCGAAAATGTTTCAAGTTATCTTTGAATTTATGGAAGACTTCTTCAAACTTCACTTGATTTTAATTTTTTTTAAAAATAAATTTAATGGCTTGTCACTCAGTAAAGAGGGTGTTATTGCCAAACACTAGTCCATGAGTCATCTACATAAACATTGCAGCTTAATGCAATTACTCTTTAAGTATATATTACCCAATATTACCCGTCGGCGGTCTGTAAGCAAGCTGAATATTTATAGGGAAAGGGACATTAAGTTCTGCAAGATCCTAGAGTAGTGAGTGAGTACCGACATTTAAAATGCAATTGAAAAACAAATGGTTCAAATCCTCCTCATCAGGGTAGCGAAAGGGGCTGAATTTAATTTTGAGCAGAGAACTTAAGACCTAAGGAATAGAGAGAACAAGGCACTTCTTAGATTTTTTTGGTTTACATGATTTTAGCGCTTCTCGGATTGCCAAGTACTCGGCTGTAAAAATGG
This sequence comes from Agrypnia vestita, assembly GCA_016648135.1. Classification (NCBI taxonomy): domain Eukaryota; kingdom Metazoa; phylum Arthropoda; class Insecta; order Trichoptera; family Phryganeidae; genus Agrypnia; species Agrypnia vestita. The sequence continues at coordinate 122,649 of JADDOH010007878.1, read as the reverse complement.
ATGTGGATGTACCTTGGATACCATAATTTGGACAATGAAACGCAGCACCCGTGCAGCCGGTTGCCCGTAGTTTGGATCCGTCAGTGAAAATTTGAGTCCAGCCATCCCATTATTTATTTATCATTTTAAAAAATTTTGTCCTAGGGTTAGAAGTGAATTTGTCAATTCCCAGGAATATGACTTTAGGGGAAAAAATAGGATGAAAAAAGAGAAATTTGTAAGTAGGGAGAACAGGGTTTGATTGAACCCGAGGGATGAAATCCCTGAATCCGGAAAAGCTCCGAGTCGAAGGAGGAGGAGTCTTACCTTTCCAATATGCATTTGACTTTGTGAGATTAAAAAGAGATTGTGAAATACCAAGAATAGGGTGGTTGGGATCTCTAAAACACTTTATATTAAAGCTAAATATTGCCTTCTGATTGCGAGAGGGGGCTCCAATGTTTCCACCTGCAAAACATTAAACGGCGATGATCTCATAGCTTCAATAATCAACCTCAAGCATTTTGATTGAATTTTGTCTAGTTTTATTCCTAAATATTTCGGAAGAGAATCAAACAGAAAACTAGCATAGTCTAAAAGGCATTGTACATTAGTTTCAGGGTTAAAGGGTGAGATCCCCACTATACACCTGATGTCGCATGAAGGGGGTTCAATTTATTTTTGCATTTAGAGACCACGGAGTTTATTTGGAAGGCACAATTTAATTTTCTATTGAAGATGATACCTAAAATTTTATTTCATTGGCGAGTGGGATATTGAAGTCATCAAATGTGACACATCTGGGAAATACAATGCTTTCTTAAGAAAACTACGGCTTGATTTTTTGAGAGGGTCATTTCCAGTCCATCGGAGATAAGCGAGGAGTTGAGCCCGAGAGAGCCCTTTAATGCAACAGATACATATATCCTTATCAGAGCAGTAAATTGCTATGTCATCCGCGAATTGGAGTATGGAGCACATCTCTCGGATGGAGACTTCAAGGCTTTCTATAAGCTTTGAATTTTTATTGAATTGAAAAATATATTATCTCCATAATATATTTTTCAGTTAAATTTTTTTTACACATATTAAAATATATAAATCTCAAAAGTATCGCGGACCAGGTCTGAAATAAAATGTATAAATATTTATTTAATTTTTTACGCTTCAATAGGCAAAGAGCCCGAATTTTAGAAATGAAACGCATCACAAATTAATAAAAAACAGCGGTGAATGGCGATTGATGATTAGTACTCTGGTTGATGAATTTCCGCGAATGTTGAACAAATCTCTATCTGCACAACTGTCACAGAAAAGCTTGGATATCACAAATTGTGTGCAAGGTGGGTACCAAAAATGGTCATCGCGCGTCAATGCGTGTCCTCACACCACTGCCGAACCAAGAAGAAGATTCAAGATTTTATTTGCCCAAAAAACTCTATTTTTTCGCTACAAAATGAACGATCAAAATCTGACAAGAACATCAAATGTTAAAGATCTAGGCGTTAGATTTGTAAGCAACCTAACATTTCACGATCACATAGAGACGATCAGTGGTAATGCTTTGAGAATGTTAGGATTTGTTCTGCGTACTGCCAGGGTTTTCGAGAATACCCGCGTACTCAGAACTCTTTACAACTCCTTGGTGCGGAGTAGACTCGAGAGTGGCTCGATGATCTGGGGGCCACATGAGGGCAAGTACTCTCTTATGGTTGAGAAAGTCCAAAAGAAGTTTCTGAGATATCTCTACAGGAGAGAGTACGGGCATTATCCTTGGCTTTACCCACCGAGTTCTCCAGGGTATGCTTGGCTACAATAGTTTAGAGACTAGAAGGAATGTGTATGTGATTACACATTTTTATCGATTGTTGCGCGGTATGATCGATATCCTGAAATTATGCAGAGCATTGGTTTGTATGTTCCTGATAATTACACTAGACATCGTCAGCATAGATTGTTTCACATTCCAATATACAGGACCAACCTGCCGATGGTTATGCCTGTTGGAAGAGCCACAGCTATGCTGAACAAAATTGCTTTGGGTATTGATATATTCCATGTGTCTGAGGGGGTTTTCCGAAGCGGGATTCTCCTACACCTTTGACCAGATTTTGTTATTTTTAATTTATTAAATATTTTCATTTTTGATATATACTTCCTAATATGTATGCCTTAAACATTTTGTTTGTCATGTACATATTATCGTGAAATAAATTGAATTGAATTGAATTGAATTTGGGAACTTTTTGGCCACCCCCCATATAGTCCCATCCTTGCACCTAACGACTACTTCCTCTCGCATTTCAAACGGTTGCTTGGTGAAGAACAGTTTTAAAACAACAAACAAACAAGGAACTCAAGATGTCAACTGGTTCAATTCCTAGGCGGCGAACTTCTATGCAGAGGGGTTAAAGAAACTGATGCAACATTACGAAAAGTGCTTAGAACTGAATGGTAATTATGTGGAAAAGCGAAGTAGATACGTGAAGGAATGTGAAGTAGATATAAAACCTTTTCTTACGAGTTTATTTTTTTTAATGACCAAATGGCTCTTATTTTATGAATATGTATGTCTTGTAATTGACCTGGTAAAAATATCTAATCTAAGTTTAATAGCCTGTCTGATTTGCCATCTTTTAAAATGGCAGCTATTCTAAAATTTTTTGATATTAAAAATATATATATGTAGATTGTTTGTATGGCACTTAAGTTCAGGAGTCCGATTCCACAATCGGTACACAAACGTACGATTAACAATTGTGAAAGTTGGATGTGATTTTTTTATTCAGCTCTAAGGTTATCTCTATCTGGCAGGCGTTTAACCATTATTTTTTTGTTAACAATGTATGTACTAACTAAATTAGGCTATTCCAAACAATGCAATTATTTTCACTTTTTTTTTCACACTCAGATTTAGGTTTCACACAATGTAAGAAATATGGTAAACAATATGCGTAAAACTTAAATATAAACATTCTGTTACATATTATTTGTTTGTTATAGTTTCACTAGAACTGTAGCTGTTTGCTTAAGTATCTAATTTTTTGATTTTTGAGGTTTGATTTTTGTTATTTCTAAATCATTTTGTTTAGTTTCAACTTTTGGAATTTAAATTATTTGTTGGGTTGGAATAAAAATAGTAATGCATGTATTATGTGATGCTCGGCAGATAATGTTTATTAGTGCTATTTTAATAATAAAAACGAGCCATAACTCACTTTTTGTAAAGCTTTTCATTAATACATTGTATTGGACAGGTAGAATTATGATGGTAACATCATAAGACGACGTGATGATGATGATGACCCATCTGAAGTCGTCCGAGATGGCCTTTCGTTGGGCCGCCGTCCTTTGTATGGACAGACACTGTAGGTATGGCAACATGCAGGGGCTTACGACAGTGGGGAAGCATCCGCATCCCACCACGCCTCCGTGCGGATAGTCGGTGCGGGCAGCTAGCCAGCGCTGCGATCCTGATATAGAGGATAGAATGCCGCACCGGCTCGATACGTGGTATCTCCGACGGAGTGCGTGGACGACCGATCGAGCGACGGATACCCAGAGGCTGCGATTGGACGTTGAAGAATTCCATGAAAAAATTACATTTATGTCTTATAAAATGAAATATTATGAAACATTTGAAATACTTAAGAAATGGAATATTTAAGTTTGAAATGTCAATGAAATATTTAATGGGATATCTTAAGAATGAAATATTTAAGAACTAGATAAGACACTTGTAAATGTAATTTTGAATAAAATTCATGTTTCGTGGTTTGAATATACAGGGAAAGCTCGCGCGATGGGGATAAAATCAGTAAAAACCGTGCGAAGCACAGCGGACCATTATGAAATGGCCGCTATGTTGATGGAATTAATGTAAATGTCCTGCCTCGAAGAGGTGAGGAAGTAAAAAATACCTATTAATAATATTATAAGTATTATAAGTATTTTTCAATGAGCCAAATGAGTCCTTTTATGTGATATTTTAAAGTAAAAATTAAATAAATAATGTTTAATTTGAGCCATCTCATGGGGAAGGTAAATATCTTGGCAGCCCTGATAAACTCGGCGGGCGCTGACTGACCCCTATCGGTCGAGCGGGCCCAATGGAAAATTACCGAGCCGCTACAGGGTGGGCTCAGGCGGCCGACCGATATTTTTGAACTCAGATTACGGACGTTATAGAAGTCGTAGCGACTTGAAACATTTTTTATCGTGTTCCTTGTATGAACATCTATTAGAATGATATGTTTTTACATATGTAAAATTGCGCAGGCGCACATAGTTTGTTGCGGCCCACTTTAAATGCTTATTGCGCAATTAATATTTATCTGACATACTTAAAAATATCACCTAAGGATGCGCTTGGTTGATATCTATCTAATGGTATGAATTAGAATCTCGTTAAAATCTTGTTTACTATTTTTAAATGAATTAAATGTTGAATTAATTCTTGAAAATGCCGTGGTAATCGGCATATATTATTGAATAACTCAGTAAATTCACTCTTGCGGTTCCAGTAAAATATGTCATCCTATGGGCAAGACATAGATTGGTATAAATGACATATTTAAATCCCCAGGGGGGTGGCGTTTAATTTGTAATCGATTAAGGGGGGGGGTAAGGTTTTTAACTTTTTTTTTTGCATTTTATTTTTAATTTTTTAAATGAATGTATAACATCGCAAAAATATTGTGTCAAAATTTCAAGTCAATCGGAGCAAAACTAACGAAATTATGAACATTTGAGCGATACTCAAACTGATTTTCTATACCTGCTCGGGCAGCTAAGAAACGCGCTTACCTGAGGACTACTGGACGTGCTATTGTATTGGAAGAGTTTTGCGTAGACAAGGACAAAAAGATGCTGATGATGAAAGCTTTTTGCTGTGTGAACATGGCATCGACGATTATGTGTAAGTATAAAATAAGTGTTGAGTTTTATTTTGAATTTTACAGTGTGCAAAACTTTAAAACGTTTTCCCCACATCTCACGTTTTCAAAGTCGGTGTCCATCATATCTTCAAAACTACTGCACCGATCCTTTTGAAATTTTGAACACTATTTCTGTACATAATTTACGAGGTAACGCTGGAGACTTTTTTTGAAATTTGTTATTAATTTTTATTTTTTAATAACAAATTAGTCGATATTTTTCGCAAAATCGCGTTTTTTCCTTCAGTGTTCCAAAAACTTGAAAAATTGAAATTTCAAAAAACCCTCCCAGCGTTACCTGGGCAAATCTATTATGTAACGAATGAACTTTGATTTTTTGATTTCAGATGATCTAGCACCAAGTTATGATGGACACCGCAATTCTACTTTTTTCTGAGACACGTCCGAATAATTGCTGCCATTGTCGTATTTTTTAATATTTCTTCTTGAAAATTTTACACAATATTCTTCAAATGTCATAATTTAATGTACCATTGGTTTTAATAAAGAAATTTTAACTGTGTCGTCACAAAAAAATCACAAAAACACGCCTTTTTTTGTACGAATTAACCGTACCCCCCCTCAAAATAATTCAATTTTAATGCGAAAATCGGCCCGAGGTCTTACGAGGCGCTCAGAGCCCCCGGCAAGCCAAGCGCGCTAATTGGTCAACGCGCAAGTCATGGGGGAGGCTTTCCGAATTGTATAAATAGCACGCCGGGCGGGCGAGAGCGACCATTCTGACGGGAGCCCCTGCCGAGTATGCCTACTGGAACATTTCTCTCCTGCTTTGACCCCCGCTTTTCTTTGGACTTGTATTCTGGATTTTGCTGACTTCTGCTTTGGACTTGGACACGTTTTGGATTTATTGGCTCTGTTTCACCACCTGAGGCGACGACTTGGCACGACTTTGGACTTCCTACAAATTTTGCTACTACAGCGGAATTTTTCCTGCTCTCCGGACGGTGCAGCTGCACTGCATACCCCGATTGGCAACTACATCTTCGGCTTCGGAAGCGAGCTCAGCGGACCGCGCCTGTTTTTATTGTTTCCGTGCGGAACATACATATTCAAATATCATGTAAATTAAATTTAAAGCAACTTTTCCTGTGCCTCGGAGCGCACAAAAAATACACACCATTTATCTTTATTTTTTTTGACATTATCAAAACTAACCAACATATATTTGAGTAAAAGTTTATAGTGTTTCCCAAAGTTGAATTGAAATGAATCGTTTATTTGATTAAAAAATTTTCGTATGAGAAATCGTCTTGGTCCTTTTTTTCGGAATTATATGGCTGAACATCGTCCGCTAACTGACCAAAGATCAACATACTTTGAAGGATCGAAGAATGTCAGAGCCATGTGGTCCGAGATTTCTTTTCAAATTAACTGAATAAATGAAACATTAAAAATAATTGTTTTTAGAATTTGGAAAACTGGGTGCACATATATTGAATTATTTATAGTTTTAATTAAAATAATAAATTTAAAAATGATGATTGAACAATTAGCCTTAAAATCTCCTATTGTACTGGAAAAAAATAGTAAATGAAGATATCAGTCAATTTTGGATCACGAAGAAAAACTTTAAGTATAAATTATATTCTTTAAAAAATTTTCTTTAAATAAAGAACAATTCTATGTGCAACTAAGTCAAATAAACTCTTTTTTTCATCCCCTTTTTGTGTAACGTCAAAAACTGGGATGCACCACATATTATCTTATTGATCAATACTAGTGATGAAATAAACGGTTATTGGTGTTAAAGTGTAATGATGATTGGTTGTGATTTTTCATTTAAGTGTACCAAGATTACTTACCAAATTACGAATAATCAGTTACCAATCACTGTCACGGTTTGTCATCATTAGTCGATACTTACTAGTAAGAGATAGCGACTACTAATAAGAGTGAAAACCGCACACAAAAATAAACTATTCCATTTATGCGCCAAACAAGTCTATTTGTAGAGGCCTTGGACCAGCATTCTGCTTAATTTGTAGTATGGTTATAAACGTATCTGTACAAAGGTGCCTCTTTTTAGCGGGTGTGTCTAGCGCCGATCTGACTTATTAGTTAAACATTAGTATTTTACTTACTAAGAAATGATTAAAACATAGGAACAAGATGTAATCAAACAATTGTTTTATTAACACAGGATAATACAACTGCATGTAGTAGGATGTAGATGAATTACACAGAGCAGTCTGAATACAAAATAGAGCACACCACAAGTGCAGCTTTGAGTATAAATACAACTAACAAACTGATCACATTGTTTATATTCTAAGGAGAAATAAAGCTTAATATATTCCTGTAGTACTTGATCGTTGATATATATATTTTTATACAAACATGGAAACTCTCTCAATGATCCTAATACAAGCAAATGATGGCAATATTATTTAATAGCCTGGGCATTGAGATAAATTAAAACACACCTAAGAATCATTTTAATACATTTCGTATAAAAATTATCACCCGCTCAAATGTTTCATTATATATATATATATAAATATTATTTCTTTATTGGAAAATACATGTGGTTTTAAAAGTACAGTTACAAGACATAGTGAAAATTGTATTATTTGGACCCCACAAAACTTAAAATTGAAAAAAATAAGCTTTTAAAGAGGTTTGAGTAAAATTGCTTTGTCTCATTAACGTACATACTAACCAATAATCAATTGCTGTAGCAGTTTAAAAAACTTGCAAATTTTTTCTAATTTTTTAAAAAATGGTTAATAAAAATTATAATTTAATGATGTACACCCCCTTGTATGGAGCAAGTTAATTATGTATAATGATAAAATAAAGTATTGGAAAAAACAGGATAGTTTTCTGTAGCCTTGAAGCATGGTGTAGTGTCCATCGTCGGAACTGATATGAAGCGACAAATATAAACGCATGACAAATTTAAAAATGATGTATGATCCTGAATAATGGTGATTTTTTAAATCATTTCTTATCCAGTGTTGAAGTAAGTCATGCCACATATATCAGAATGCATAGCCTATAAAAATTGTATTACCTGATAATTATGTTTGGGATAAATATTATGAATGAAACATAATCATTTACTGTCAATCTTACTATACATAGCAATGTGCTGAAAAAATAATAATCCATTCACGGATTTTGATATAGGCCTCCCCCCCCCGAGGACAGTTGAAGAGAAACTAGAAATGTAATTTAGTCGCTTACAAATATGTAATTATTTCAAAGTCGTCTTTATTTTGGATGATGCTGCGACGAAACATTCATCCATTGTTCCAGTCCAGTCGTAGTGCCTTCCCACTGAACATGCGGGGCTTCATCTGGCACTGTGTGAATGTAATACAAATAACAGATGACACTGTTCATTCCTCGGTGGTACATTCATAGTTCAAAACGTTATCAGCCGAAGTCCCTATCTGAATCGGCAGACACAATTGTGAATATGATAAAGAAGAATTCGTAAGATGATTATATTTTTCATTCAATGTGAGATGAACAATTCTCCTGTGCCGTGGAAAGAAATATTTTTAAATAATTTTCAATGTATTTTTTTACAATGTTCATTTTTGGGTCAATTTATGCTTGACCCTGGCACTGCCCTTCCAAATGCATCCCCCACATCAATAATACAAGAAATGAAAATGGAATCCTGACTTCAACAAAGTACACAATATATTTTTTAAATTGCACAAACAATATTATTTAAATGTATATATATTGGGTGTCTGGAAACACTTCAGGGAGTCTTCATTCAATTATGAGTAAAAAATATTTTTTACATTTTGGATGAATTGTCAACAGTTAACGAAAAAGTGATATCAAAGTTTGTATTTCTCTCTCAATATTTCTAACTGCAAAATAAATTTGGTTCAAATTTCAGTTTTGACCATTTGAGTGACTTATATCAAAGCGAATGAATTTTCACGAACGGCACTATAAATTGGCATGCGAGGGAGGGCGTCCCTGTCGCGTAACAGAAGTTGTCAGGGTGTAAATTTATTACAAATATTATTATAAATAATGTACAGAATGTCCGGTGACTGGTGTCGGAGCCTTTAATAGAAATTTGGTCGGGCAACACTAAAGAAACGAAACAGTAATGGCGGCCGCTCTATCAATCTGTCAAACGGTAATGCCGTAATTGCCGAGCAAATACGAAATTGAACTGAATGACAGGGCGAGGGGTTACCACCGGGTGCGGGCGGGGCGGGTTTTAGTTCCAAAGTCGCCGCACGCCAATTTACGTTGGGCAAGCAATACTTTATAACACTCCCAAAGTTTTACAGAAGATAGGTAAAAATATTGAAAAAAAATGCAAATTTTGAGGTCGCTTATCTCCTTAGCTGTTGAAATTTCACCCAAAGTATAAATAATATTTTCTACTCAAAATCGAATAAAGACAACTCCCCCAAAGTTTTTGCTACTAGCTATGAGACACCCTGTATATATATATATACAGGTGTAACAGAGTTAGACCAGGTAGATTCCTGCCTTGAAAATCGAAAATGTTCAAGCAATCATGAACTAATATCAATAGTTATGGAGTTATGCAATATCAAAGTTTTCATTTTTTTTTTTTAATATTTCCATCTTATTTTTTGCAAAATGTTGAAATATCATTAACTTATATAACAATACTTATATCGATTATGAAAAATTAATTTGTTTCAATAAAATAATAAAAACCCTGAAAAATCCAATTATTGCCTACCCAACATAACTTGGCGTGCGGCAAGATTTGAACTAAAATCCGCCCCGCCCACACCCGGAGGTAACCCCTCGCCCTGTCATTCAGTACAATTTTGTATTTGCTCGGGAGCTGTGACATCTTGATTACCAATATACACTGAATTATTGTGTCCAAAACAACTAAAACAGTCCGGGCGCAAGAACAATTGCCAATGTAGCATTAAAGTTTTGCGAAGCTGAAAAAGCAAATAATGGACCAATATTACCGTCTGACAAATTGACAGATAGAGTGGCTGCCGCGGAGCGCGCTGTTACCCGACCAAATTTATATTGAAGGCTCTGACACTGGTCACTGGACATTCAGTACATTATGTATTGTGTAATAAATTTACAACCTGGCAACTTCTGTTTCGCGGCAGGGGCGCCCTCCCTCGCTCGCCAAGTTATAGTGGTGGCACTCTAGAAAACAGTTTTGACTATGAATTTTTCATATTATACATAAGTTACTGTAATGCCAGTACAATGTTTGAAGAAAAAATGCAAACTTTGATGTCGCATATCTCCTTAACTACTGATATTAGTTCGTGGTTGCTCAAACATTTTTGACTCATAATCAAGGCAGGAATCCACCTGTAAAGTATTGTGGACTAGTTCTGTTTACACCCTGTACATTACGATATTTTTTGGGCGAGTAATTAAAATTGCTATTTTTAAATTAAACATATTGATAATAAGGTAAAATGTGTACCAGCAATGGATAAATATAATTTACATAGACCTGGTTAACAAGCCAATCCTCAGAAATATAAATCCATATTCATACATTTCGTATGTATTATTTCTGTAACAGTGGAATATTTCTAAGATAATACTTTTATTATAACTGAAGTGAAACATTCATTTATGGATCTCTTATAATAATCGAATGTAACAAAGGATCTGTCAGTGTTAGTGTTAGTAGCCCCAGATATCCTAAATGAAAGGTTCATGAAATAATACTTTTAATTGGTCAGGGCTCTTACGCATTACTCAACCAAATGCCACTTTCCACAATATAGGACATAAATATCACTCAGTTGCATTAACATTTCAGTGATGCTGAAAACTTCTTGGACAGATAACCAATTGGATAATATTTATAAAAAATAAAACGGAACCTAATCTACTCTACACAAAATAATATTTTCTAATAAGGTCACGCCTTGTAAATTGTTATGCAGTGAAAAAATTATATTTATTTCCTAGATATACAAATGAGAATATACATTTATTATATCTAGGTGTATGACATTTTGTCATTTATAATTTATCAATTACACATTAATTTATTCTTCACACCCCAAAATAACTGCATAAATCAAGTATGCCAGCGTAAACTAATATCTGATTTCCGTTCACACTTCTAAATTCTTTCATAATAAACCATGTTTATAACTATTGGGCATAACTTCCGCATGATTTCTCTGGCGATGTCAAACTTTATGGCGAGTTCCTCGTCAGATCTTTCTTTAGGCTCATTTATATGAGAGAGGAATTGCCCATACTATAATAAAATTAGTTTTATTATGGTGTGGTAAAAATCAAATTTTAGAATTTTCTACCTCTTCAGCAAATTTACTCATCAAATATCAAATTTTTTCTATAAATATGAATTGACCGAGAGACTAATGTCTCGATAGTCCCCATTTTGGAAATTTTCCTTTCATACTAGTAATTTGTAAACTATATATATGACAGGGGTGTGCGATGGGAACATTGCAGCATGACTTACATAACCACATATTTTGAAAAAAAATTGGAATAAAACATATATCTCGTAATATTCATTACACAATTATTATCAAAGTATTAATATTTTTTAATATTTCATAATACTCTGTCAGGTAAATATTTAATTTCTATTTTTTCCAAATTATTTACGAAAAAGTCATGCTTCAATGTTCTCACTGCATGCGCCTGATATATGATGGTTTTTCTCCTTCTGGACTGAATACATCTCTCTAACATTAATTGAAGTCAAATATTAATTATCTAAAAAAAAAATATACAATTGTGTTTCGTTATCTCAAAATTGTAATTTGTTCCTCAAATGAGTGATGCGTAAAGCCCAGCAGTGCAACTACTATGCCCATGCCTAATGTAAGAATTGACACTTGGATCCATAATTATCACATTTTCATATATATGCTGTGAAAAGTACATATTTCATACAAAATTTAATTTTTTTTGCCAATAATCTCTCTCTTATGAAAGTAGGGGGTTAAGTTTAAAACATTTTATTTATGGAATCAAAAAACTCACTCACTGCGAGTAAGGTTATGTTGAATGCATTAGAAGTTTAAAATAGATATAAAGAAGACTTAACAAAAAAAAATCGAAATTTCCAACTAGTATAAGAATTTGATACACCCATGGAAAAAAATGGACAACACTTTTTAATAGTTGTCCAAGGGCTTAATTTATTGCACTAAAGCCACTGGTAATACTGTCAAATTTTTATATATATTCTTAATTCTGTTTAGTTGTATGGGCTGTTTTACCGAGTGTCTCAACCTCTTGTCAGCGTTGCTGGATTCTGCAATGGGATGTGAATCATAGACGACAGAGGGCGGAATAGCCAAGAAAATTCTACACACAATTCTGAATGGTTGGTTCTGCAAACTTGAGCACATTTTCAAGATCTAAGAAATCATTAAAAATTAATTGAACCAATTAAATTATTTTTTGACAAAATGATGTTTTATCAAGAGTAATAAAAATTTTCAATTGTATTTTCTTGTATCGTACACTTTACTTATATTGCATTGTAATTTATTAAAAATATAATATTCACTTAACATTGAGAGAAGACAAGAAGGCAAGAGATGCTTCCAGACTAGTGGAGAGGAATAAATTATAATAAGGAGAGTAATCAGGGTTCGGAAAGTTATAAAACTCCTTTTAATTAACAGGTTCATGTTATCATTAAACCCTTAGTCTCTGTTAAATTTTTAAAAACGTTAGCTAATATAAATATGAATTGAAAGTAAGGACATGGAAAGCACCACAAACAGCTGAAAAAGACAAATGCTTTGATTGACAACATTAAATGGGAATTTTAAGTAAATTCACTTTAGGCGTAATTAAAACACATCTTCTTTTGAGATACAAAACATATTTTTATACGCGTATCAATTTATATTATAATATAGAGAAAGGCTGTACAGTATGAGCAAAACAATATTTGATTATGTACACCATAATATCAACGTAACTAGATATTGATTTGAACTCTAACAATGGTCAGTCTAATTATAATGAATAAAATGTATTTTTATAATTGATAAGGTTCAACATAATAATGAATTAACGATCATTTGGAACACAACTGACTAAACTTCTATGTAGTTGTAAGGTTTTCGGGAAAACATATCGGGAATTTAGAAAAGTGCAAAAATTTGGGACCTTTTCAGTCGACTGAAGAACTTTGATTTAATAGTTTTACCAATGATATGGTGAATGACAGATATGATTTTTTTTGTATAATAAACATTAATAAGATAATTGAATTTGATTAAAAACTATTTGAATGTATTGACATTTGTTTGGTTAGTTAATTGAGCAATACATGTACATAAATATGTTAACTTATCATTTAATCAAAATAATGCAAACCACATATTTAATTTCAAGATATAAATTATATAGTTCTAATTGTAAAATGAATACCTGCATAGAATTAAAGTAAAACCAAAAGATATTTATGTTAAAATTAATAAAATTATATTTTTCAAGCAACAATGTGTCTAGATTACATTGTGGTGTTACAATACGCTAGTAGGAATGTCGCTTTTCACGTAACACTATTATTCTTCATACCTTTAAAAATGATGCGACATATATTGCACAATCAAAATGATGTCACTAAAAAACATTAAAATAAAAAGAAATTATGAATTTATTTGAGCAGGCACTGATTGGATTCTAAAAGAAAATTCATACAAATTTTCTCCATTTCATAAAATTTAATTTTTAAAGCTAAACATTTCAATAATATCTTTGAAGTCATAATACTCATTTTAGAAAATAAACCCTATGACATCTTTAAACAATTTCAAAAAGCGTTAGCATAAAATCACATATACACATTTCTGTGAAATTCTCACTGTTGAATAAAGATTTTAGAAAATATTAAGTTAACAATACCATGGTTCTATTATTTGAAAAATAAATTATTGTGACATTTTTCTAGTGATTCAGTGACAATCATATCAACCTAATTATCAAAGATAATGATAAACTACAGACCATCAAACGGCACAAACTGCTTAAGACGCATGCGAACACAAAAATAAGAAGTGGTTTTTAAGAATTTTTGATGCCCCGGAAATTTGCTAGCTCCGCAAGAACCAAGCCATCTGATGTAAGCCAATGCCAAATCTAAGAGACGGGAATGGAATTGGATTTTAAATAAATGTGGGATTATGGTCTGACAATTAGACTGAAGTAATTAATTAGGTTGATCAGTTAAAAATGAAACAAAAGTATAAATTAATAAAATGTGAATAAACCAGTTCATTATGTTAATGACATATTATTTCAGTGGCCATCATCACGCATGAATGTAAATTAAAATGAAATTGCAATAGGGAAACATTTAAAAGGGGGTAGCTGTGTAAATGATTTACCATAAATTACCCAACAAATAGTTTTCTTGGCCAAACATTCACACAATCGCTAACTTTCCCCCTATCTAATTTGTTAGAAACAAAAGAGGCTGAATTTATTATGAAGTACACATCTATTGATGACTTTCCATTCTAAAAATTTAAACTTTTTTATTATTTGCAACATCAACCACTGTGTCATTATTTATGGGCAGAACGATATTTTCCTATCCTAACAGAATACAAAGAAAACAATTGCTCAAAAATAAACATTCCAGTGCTAATACTATACAACACATTGATTATTATTGCAAAAATGTAGTTTTACAAAGCCATTTCTTGCCATGTATCAGTTTGCGTTAACAGAAATTTGCAGAATGAACCTCGTGTTAAAGAACATGTGAAATAAAAAATGAATCTGTTTTATCACAATGTTTTTATATTGTATTAATATCAAGACCTTTGATTAAATATTCTTTTTGAGCTGTCACTGTCAACAGTTGGCTAGATTATTCAGAGAGATATTTGTTCTGAAAGAAATTAACAAAAATACCTTAAATAATTGCGCGGTCATGAGCCATACCAATCATTAACCATTAACTAATCATCTTTGATTATCAACAGTGGGGTCAATGTTATCAAGGTCACTGTCTTGCAGTGAAGTCGGAACTGCTTCTTCAGCAGAGGATAGTGGCTTGTCAGCACTTTCAGTGGACAATTCACAGATTTTGTTAGTATTGGACGAAGTATCATCAGTGTTCCCCGCAAGACTTATATTTGCTAGAGACTGGGAGAGCGAGTCAATATCTACCAAAGTTGTTTGAGTGTCAGATAAAGTGTTAACACCTTCCACTCTTGTTTGGTCACTTGCTGATCCTAAAATGTAAGAAATACACGTCATTTACTGTAAATATAACAATACTTCTGGATAATTTAAACAAAGCTGGACTATGTTTATAAAATAGCTTGAGAAGATTCTCAGCTAATTGACAATCCGAATCACAAAATTTCGGGAATTCTTGTCAATAGTGTATTTATTTTGAAAAAAGCAGAGACTACACCGCGAGTGTAGTCTCTGCTTTTTGTTGATGTCAATATGAACCTAAGTGGTGCATTTTGGACTTATTTTATATGCTCAATATTATATTTTCATGCTAACTATAATAATAAATTCACAATAACTGTGTGTGATTATGTGTATTTTACACTATTTTAATAATTTAGAGTTGTGTGTAAATTTTGCATCAGTGTTATTGCACAAGTGAATGCCCTGTTTTAAAGTATGTATGTGCGGCAAAAACATACTCAAATTATAAAAGTATTTTATCAAATACTTGAAATTAACTGGAGATTTCAACGCATCATCTGGGTGGTTAACAAGATTTTTAAAAAAGGCATGGGATTTGTCAAATTTCTATTGAAGGTGGAAAACTTAAAGCGAACGCACCGGCAGCTATGGACTTTAAAATGCATTTACAAGATTTTAATTTAGTGTTTGTAATTATTTTCCTATTTTATTTTTATCATCTTATTTTATATGTTCAATATTGTATTTTTGTGCCGTACAGCTGTGTGCACGTGTATTTTTTTCAATTTTGGTGTAGCGTGTTTGTAATTCATTTATTTTTTGTCTGCGGAGATTATCTGGGGTGTTTTTATCTAGGTTTCCTTATCGATCCGGATAATCGAAAGTCTACTGCATAGAACAGTGATGGGGAAATTTTTGGGCTCGGCGTGCCAAAGATAAATAATAAAAAAAAACCTAATGAGACTGTATTGGCATGTCACACCTAGAGTTGTCAAAGCTTAACTGGTCAACTGATTTTGGGTGAACTGTCAACAATAGCGGTGTAGTGAACACTTGAATGACTGTTTGGCGTTTATTCGGCTAAAGCCGTTTGTTTGTCATAGACCTTATGAATATCGGTGTGCGAGTACGAGGCGTCGGCCACATTCGCATTTCTTTTGATAATTGGTAAATGTTAGCTTACCCAAAATATCGTGGCATGTCACCTTTGAGACGTGTGTAATAGGTTTGCTATAACTAGTATAGAATACATATATAATATAGTAAAACCCCGTTAATTCGAACCCTGATAATTTGAACCCCGATAATTCGAAATTTGCCATAATTCGGAATTTTTAAAATCCAGACCCAAAATGTTAATTTCATAGTAAATTAACCGTGATAATTCGAAAACTCCGGTAATTCGAAATAATTTTTAGTCCCTTCGCCACATATCAATACATTTTAATTAATATAAATCGAAATTTTTTGAAATTTGACAAAATTGAAAAATATATTTCGATTTTTTCACAAGTGAGAAGAACATATGTATATGTTAATATCGAGTACTCTGCGAATAGAAATGTCGCGATCTTTGTATTAGCTTAATAAATACAGTAAAACCTCAGTTTTATATTCCTTGTTTTCACGTTTTTCCATTATTTACACCGAAAAGTCGAAGCTCCGTTTCACCTCTATACATTCACATACAAATATTTCGCGCAATTTACGCTGAAGAATTTTTCAGTTCCCATGTCTTACACCGAAATATTTAGAAAATTCAACTCAACATTCATTGAAATTTGCGAGCTAAATTTCCTCTTTTTTTTCAAAAATTTATCACGTTAACATTACATAAATTTTGAATTTTCAACGGGGCATCTTTCATATTTGGGTTTCAGCTCGAGCGAGTACATATTATGTTAGTAATGAAATAACGTAAAAAGGAGCAAACTATTTGCTAAATGTAAATATTTTTAATATTTAACTAATGACCTTTTTTAGTAGTTGTACTCCTTTTATCATCAGCTATGATATGTACCATTCACACAATTTTATTCTGTGGGTGGTATCGTGATATTCGTCGGCACGTAAATCGTAACGGTTGTCGCGGTGACAGATCTATTTATTGTATTATGCATTGTTTTTTTTAAATTTTTGGGTATTATTTCGTTAGTTTCTATTGTTAAATCAAATTTCAATTTGTTTTACGCACCTACTTAAGAATTTCTTCTGTAAACTCGTTTGACAGTTTTTATTTACTTTCTATTTATATTTTTAATATTACGTTAGCCGTTTTAATTGTTAACATTTTTCATTTATAATTTTCCCTAAAAACATTGCTACAAAAAGTTACAATTGATTACAAAAATACAGACTTTTTCACAAAATTAATGACTTTTTCATGAATTTT
Source organism: Agrypnia vestita (assembly GCA_016648135.1). Lineage (NCBI taxonomy): Eukaryota > Metazoa > Arthropoda > Insecta > Trichoptera > Phryganeidae > Agrypnia > Agrypnia vestita. Next base: position 105,198 of record JADDOH010007878.1, on the reverse strand, counting down.
ACGATTTTTGGCAAATTTCGCAATCACAACGCAATTTTTTTTTACCTCAAATTTTGAATTAACGGGGTTCCGCATAATTCGAAATGATTTTTTTTGGGTCCCTTGAATTTCGAATTAACGAGGTTCTACTGTATGTTACTGTTATAATTATTAAATCTATTTTACTTCAATAAATATTTAATAATAATGACTGAGTGAGAGCCAATAGTTTTGCTTTGTTTAGTGACCAGATTCTAAAATCTAAATGACTTGATTTCATCCACTTTCCCACATTATTTAATTTTCTCTTCTCTAGCACAGCATCGCACTAAATGAAAAATATTGCATTTTACATAAGATGGAATCTCCTAACTTTAAACAATGTAAAGGAAGCAAGAAGGAAGGAACAACAAATTGATCCAAACTATTTATTAACAGAATGAAAATGCTTAGTACCATATAATGATATATATAGGGTGTCTCGCAACTAGTAGCAAAAACTTCATGGGAGTCTTCTTCATTCAGTTTTGAATAGAAAATATACTTTACACTTTGGGTGAAATGTCGGCAGTTACGTAGTTAAGCGACATCAAATATTGCATTTTTTTTCAATATTTTTGACTTATTTTATAAGTTACTTATATGGAATTTAAAAAATTATACACAAGTTACTTATATGGTATATTAAAAATTTATTCGGTTTAATACAGGTCAAATATAATGATAAATCCCTACAAAAAATATTTTTTGAATTTCTACAAGGTTTTAATAATTTTATTTGACTTGTATCAAAGCGAATGAATTTTAATATTCGGTATAAGTTACCAAAGTGGTAGTCCAACATTTTACAAAAGATAAGCCAGAAATATTGAAAAAATTGCAAACTTTTGTCACTTACCTCTGTAACTGTTGAAATTTCACCCGAAGTATAAAGAATATTTTTTATTCAAAATTGAATGAACAGACTCCCCCGAAGTCTTTGCTACTAGCTATGAGACACGCTGTATATAGTGAAAATAATTATAACAGCTATGAGACACACTGTATATAGTGAAAATAATGATAATAATGTTCTACACTTAATGTAAACGTAACGCTGAGCATTTCTCCGAATCCATTGTGGGTAGGAAGCTAAGAAAATAAAAGATTGTGAAACGGGGTAATGTCCGGCGTCTTTAAACGTTTTGTATTTTGCTGAAAATCTTATCGCTGGTCACTGATGTCTCCCAGGTATGACTGATGGCCAAGATCGAGTGTAAAGACTTATTTTAATATATACTCCAAAATAAACATACCTCCGCTTGATGTCTTAGGTTCTTCAGATTCTATTGGTATATCAGATACTTGATTCACAACCACTTTTTGAGCACCAGGTTGCTGTCGAACAATGTCTGCAAAGGTCGGAGTTCCCCCACCGACACTAATGACTGTATCACTCAACGTCTCGGATTGTATCTGTTCAATCTTTATTGTATCTAGATCATTCGCAATACTGATTTCATTGTTTTTAGTAATTCCACTGTCATCCTTAACAGTTTTTTCTTGTGCAACGGCAGGTATTTCGATTTGAGAAGCTGCAGTTTTATCATCTGCCATCATTTTGAGACCTGGTACATTTTCTTGATCAAACGCAGCGAAAGCTTCACAGGTAAATGTATTAGGAACATTTGATATTCCAGCTGTTTCCTGAAGGTTTCCAAAGTCAGCCCAGCCACTTTGTTCATTTGTCAAGTTACTGATATCCCCCCAAGCTGAATAAAAAATGGCTGATTATTTTAAATATTATGTATTATAAAATTTTAATTTTGAAGACATTACATTTATGGTATTCAAAATTTATAAAAGGCAATTGTTTGATCAGTAATAAATTTTTACATTTTTATTTCAGATTTTTACAAAAACTGCTTCATTAATTGGTGAAAAATGCAAAAATCTATACTTTGATTCTTAACTTTTATTATTACAATTAATCAAAAAAATGGCCCTTAAAATATCTAGTGTGATTACGAAACTCCATGAACACATTTAATTATTAATTTATTTTTTTTGTAAATATGTATAAAAAAAATATATACAAAAAAATAATTCAATAGCACAAGGCGTAAATGGCGAGTGTGGGACTTATATTGTGTCCATATTCATTTTTTTTTTTTTAAATAAGTTATTTGTTCTTTTACATTAAAAAATTAAATTAGCTAATTTTTCGAAATTTTCTTGTTTAACTTTTTGAAAGGCCATTTTAAATTATATTAAAAAATGATAACTCGTTGATAACTCACAGTAATATTACTGAAGATGATGTGTTAGCATCAAAAACGTTCTAATCGTTATAAATAAATAGCGAAAGTAAAAATAGTTGTCATTTTTTAATACAATTGAATTAGCTATTAATAGCTAACTACCTCAGTGCTGACATAAACCTTAAAATATTTGGCTACAAAAATATCTACAAAACTCGAATAACATTTTTATGAAGAGTGTTAAGATCCATCATACTGAAGGCTAAGATTTATGATCTGTATTTCAATAGATAAACTGACCTGTCTACAAAAAACAATTATATAGAAACTTTGGACTGCAAGTAATTTAATTGTTTTGCGAGACAAGCATAAATTTAGAATTGATAAACGAGTGAGGTCTTGCTATATATGGGCACTCTTCGTCTGCGGAGCATCATGTGATCGCTGTGCCACCGACGACGCTGAGCCGAATGTTCTTCTCTCTCTCCACCAACCGCTAACCACATGTGCGTGTGGAGGAATCAAATAAGTTTAGGGAGATGTGTAAAATATTGGAAACGTTGCAAAATTTTATAGGAAAACACCATCTGTAGCAGTGAGAGCTATGGCTCTGTTTAAAGACAATTCAATGTCATATTTCTGCGAAAATTTCAGAAGTAGACAAAAGCAAGTGTCATTAGATAGGTTTTAAAATGCACCAAAAGTAAGTTTCAGTGAGCCAATAGATAGTATTCGTTTCATTGGAGATGTTTGTTGTGAAATTCGAGCGCTTTGGATCGTGAGTAAGTTTCCAGAAAAAATATCTTTGCAATTCAAGTTTTAACTATAGAGACTATCTCATAGCTAGTAGCAAAATTTTTTTAGGTGGATTCCTTGATAATGCTCGGAAATGTACCAGCAACCTTAACCTAATATCAATAGTTATGAAGATATGCAATATCAAGGTTTGCATTTTTTTTCCAATATTTCTGACTTATTTTTTGCAAAAAGTTGAACTATCTTTACATTAACTTATATTGATTATGAAAAATTCATTTGCTTTAATATAAGTTGAGTAAAATGATAATAACATTGCAAAAATTAAATATATATTTATATATATATATATATATACATATTTTTCAATTGGTTGAGCAACTTTGTAGATTGACATTTAAAGAAATTTTTTATTTATTTCTTATTAAGTTTTAAAAATAAATCAACAAAAAGTACTTCTACTATAAAGTACAGATTGAGTACCACATGGCACAAACAAAATAATCAACCAACATATTTTAATAAATTTTTAGAAATAACTGACCCCGTAATTAACTCGGGTGATATCGCACTCTTGCTCGTTCTCACTAATACAAGTCGGTCTTATAACAAACTAAGGAACTAGAAATGAACTAAAGAGCGGGGGATCTGGGAACTAGTTCGCGTAGTTCGTCTGTGGGAGAGCTCTTAAGACCTAGTTCGTTCCCGAACTACGCAACGCTACTGATGATGGAAAGGTTCCCCCGAAACGAAACATGTAGGTGTAATTAATGAATATAAGTAGATTAAAAAAAGTAATAAAATTAACATTTTAAAAATATTTTATTAACAAGGTTTGCATAATTTTATTAGAGTTGTATTGAACTAATGAATTTTCATAATCAATATAAGTACTATAATAATAGTTAAACTTTTTGCACAAAATAAGTCAGATATATCGAAAAAAAATGCAAAATTTGATATTATATATCTCCATAACTACTGATGGTCATGGTTGCTTGAACATTTGACTCATTATTAAAACAGGCATCCACCTATAATGTTATTGCTACTAGCTACGAGACACTGTATACCTGATTTTCAGATATGCTTGGTACTTACAAAATAGTTAACCACAGACATTACACCAATGTCTATACTTGGAATATTAATACAAAAAAAAAAACCTGTATCATTATTAAAAAAAATAATTAATTTACTACAATAAAGAACTTACGTGATGAATTGTTTTCCCCAATACTGGGGACTGGTGGAGAAATCGGGCTACGACCATTGTCATCTATCCAATCAGGGCTAAAAATTCATAACAATTATTTTTAAAATAGACTTTGAAATAATCACTAACACCCTTTTGGCTTTCTACCCTCGATATAATGGGACACAAATGGTTTGTCTTTGAAAGTTGGCAAGTTGAATATTCCAGAAAACATTTCATAATATTTTGAGTGCAATAATAATATTAGAAAGACATTAAAACCCCGTTAATTCGAAATTCGCCATAATTCGAAATTTTTAAAACTTGCAAGTCCCAAAATGTGAATTTCGTAGTAAATTAACCCCGATAATTCGAAAACCACGTATAGATATAAAAGTATAGATTTTTCACAAAATTAATGGCTTTTTCATGAGTTTTACGATTCTTGGCATTTTTCGCAATCAATTCACGGTACCTTATGGAATGCCTCTTTTCTATACACATTGTGTCGCGGTCCCTAAAATTGGGGAATGCTGTGTATGCTTTCTGCAGTTGGCTGCCTTGATATGTGCGGATAGTTTAGTTTGCGACGTTTACGCTAATATACCTAAACACGTTTTAAATTGTTTTTCATGTTTTTAAATTTGTCTTTAGTTCGATTTTTTTTCTAATAACTGTGTTTGTTATATAAAAATGTTTAATTTTCTTTGTAAGATGTTATTAGTGACTTATCTTATTGTTTCAGGTATTTATTGACAATTGTATTTCTAGTAACGGTGCATTGTTGGTTTGAGCCGGAAAAAAGGCAGAATCAAAAGTTAAACTCGTGTGAAGATTGAAGAACGTTCCATAAATTCAAGTATAACTAAACATTTTTGATTATGGCCATCCTTCCAAACATGACGGAAATAGAAAAAAAAGTTTTTTTTTGCGAGTGAGAACATCAAATATGTCGAAATGTCGCGATCTTTGCATTAACATAATAAATATTGCGTTTTCAAAATGATTTATTTAAATATAAGCATCAATTTAAAAAAATTAATGGTTTTTTCAATAGTTTACGATATTTGGTAAATTTCACAATCGCATCGCGATTTTTTTTTTGTATCTAAAATTTCGAATTAACGAGGTTCCGCGTAATTCAAAATTATTTTTTGGGTTCCTTGAATTTCGAGTTTACGAGATTTTACTGTATAAAAAAAAAATTTTTTTGGTAATGTGCAGACGGGATTAGATTTTTTGTTGTTGTTTTTTTTGGTATACTGGACATAATGTGTCCAATCCCAAATAGAAATTCATTACCAAACGAAAACTAATGGTGCACACCTTCCAAATAAGTAAGGCAGAGGGAATTTATTAGGACAATTCTTAATAATTTGCAATCATTTATTGGTATCTGTAATAACAATGTGTAAAAGCAAATCGTTCTAAAAACAAAACTGGAGACCCAAATATATTGATACCTCCGCAAACAAGAATATACACATTATATAGAATGTGTTATATAATGCATTCCTACTTTTGTGTACATTCTTTAGAATTTTTAAATGCCTAGGTACATACATATTTCATACTTTCATGGACTAGTTACGTACTTTCAAAATGAAATTATAGACTATAACAGCAGGTCCGATGATAATAGGGTTCTGTTGTTATATGTTATCTATACATAGTATAAATTGTTGGGTTTTGTTATGGTGTTATATGTTATCTATACATAGTATAAATGCTTAACCCCCCCTGGGCCGCCGACGCACATATCCGACAGGCACAAAATAATTTATTTATCGACGGCCGCGTATCGAATTTGAAAAACGTAATTTTTTCCCAATAAAGAAATCCTGTTGTGACCTGTCGTTCCATTTTCAACTCAAAAACATCACCGATTATATTTTAAATCAACAATCAAAACGGAAGTTTTTCTGCCGTCAAAATCGTATAGAGAAGTTGTAGATGTCGCCCCGATCGCGTGTTGTGCAATCGAAATTCAAATATTCCATCGTCAAGGTCACGCGCAATGTGCGCGGGAAATACGATTTATTTTTTTCGATTTTCGATTTATTTGTACACGTATATACAAATATATACGATATGTTTTGCGATATTTGTCAGTTTTTGTTGGTTTATGATTCAATTGAATACTAATAGTGATTTAGTAACAAAAATACACGCAATTTTGTTGCGTTTATTTGAAATATGCGTGTGTGTGAAAGTGTATCATATTTATGTGTTATGAGTGCGATGTCCCGTCATGTGCCGTGCCGTGCAACAAAATATATCACACAGAAGAAGATTATTATTATTAATAGTAGTGTTGTCTCTAATAAACAAATAAAAAAATTATTATTATTTTTCAGAAAATGTTGCGCTGGCAACATTATGGAAATTCAAAAAAAGATTATTTTTTTTACTTAAATGATAAAAAAATCATTGCGTTTCGACACTTACGATAAAATAATATGAATGTGTGTGATTTTTTTTTAATATACGCATGTTTTCATGGTTTTTTCGTAAAAAGAAAAATCACAAAAAATTCCGAAAATTCACGGCCCACAACAAGTTAATTTGGGATTCGGGGAATAATAAATAATATAAAATTGGGACGACTGGTAATGACCAGTATCAAAAAATAGTGAAAGTGAGATGTACAGATTATTTTAAAATACATATTTAAATAATTTCAAGTGAATCTGTCAGATAGCTGGCGCGTTCTGCCATTCGTCCGCTTTTGCAACCATTAAATTAGTCGAATATATTAATTATTGCCTCATTCACCATACCATCTGATCTGGCTTCTAATAATTTATTCTTGTTCCGAAATTTAAGAAACTCGATTTAAAACAAAATTTAATTAAAGCTCGGTGGAAGGAGATCGAGCTGATAGCCGAAACAAATGTCTATTTTGAAGAATTTCCAAAAAATTACTTTTCAGGTGGTTGAAAAAATTGGGAATGTGGAATCGCAAGGGAATTATGTTAAAAAAAAAAAAAAAATTGAAATGTCACTTTCACGTTAAACTGCCCTCGCACATGTCAAACATTTTACTGATTTCTTTTTTTAATGATTCAAAAGGCCATTGCTTTACTACTAGTATTATATTATGTTAAATGCCAATAACTGATGGAACAGATTATCCAAATTAATTAATATTAAGCCAAAATTTACACATTTACAGCACTTTAGTTAAATCCCTAGAAAAGCGTTAAGTATGGGTACCACTGTAGTAGATTACTAATTAAATTAAATACGTTGCACGTCCTGCATGAGGATTTTAATAAAGTATTACCAGTCATTGTTTCTCAGCCACTTGTTAAAAGCGTTCATCGCTTCATGTCCTGTGTAATTAACGAGAAGATCAAAATATGCACTGTCTTCTATTTCTCCTAAAGAGCCAGGGATCTTGTCAACACTTCCGTTATTAATATCTTCCAGAATACTCTCTCCAGTAATGCTGGAACAATATTATACACTCATAAATATTTTTGTTTTTATTTAGTTGCGTACATAGAACATAGTGTTACATCAATATTCTTATTATTTATCAAAGTACGCAATATGAAAAATAGAACTGAATTTCTGATATATCAGGACAAGAGTTGACTCAAACTTATTGGTTACTTGAAGAGTCCACATTTGATATTTTGAACGTTCATCAAAACGTCACTATGTGAAAGAAAAGGTGGATCACAAAGCAACATAAAAATAGTCTAGAGGTTTTTGAGATGTAGTTTAGGAAAAAGATGGAAAAAATGAGCATTGCAAGATTGTAAAATGAGAAACTAGAAAGAGTAAAAAAAAAATTGGGACGATTGATAACAGAAAATGGTACATTTATTTATAGTAATTTCAAGAATAGAAAGAAGAAAACAGATGAATCACTTAATCAAACATAATTATCTGAACAATCCATTAAAAAGACAAATCAAATAACAAGACAGCAAGATAAATAATTAGAATAATGAGAGATAAAGATGGCCACTTGCTAGGAACCATCAGCCATGATGAAGAAGATAGATTGGGGATAAATCGATGAGAAATCTGTTCTTAAATACAAGATAATTGTGTCATTGTTTTCGACAAAAGCACTAGACATGACACAAGACTAGAATGGGGGAGACTTCCGGATACAGTCAAGGCCAGACCAGAGCTGTCAAAATTTTAATGATGATGATGATGTGTCATTGTGTGACTATTTATAATTAGCCACATCTGTGAATTACATGATGACAATGTGTCATTGTGTGACTATTTATAATTAGCCACATCTGTGAATATTGGGTCTACTTATAATTTTCAACACCTGGTGCCTGTCTCAACATAGATTTCTTCTAGTAAGACATGTTAGAGTGAATCTATATTTTCACTGGAATTTTAGCAAAATAATATTCAAGGTCATTCTTATCATATCCAAGCAGATTTTCACTAATACAAACTAGTGAAAAATATTTTAACTGATATCTTACTAGTGAAATTATATTGGTTTCTGAACTGTCATCAACATTAAATTTGACAGATTGTGTCTATTTCTCTTAGAATAACAATTTAAAATTTATGTTATTACATGAAAAAGGTTCTTACTGCATTATTCATTTCTTCTGTGCATATCAACATTATATACCAGATATTATTAACCTAACTTTTAAGAAATGTGTGCATTTGTTGACAAAATATAGTTTCACTGATACTGCACAGTGAATCTGTAAATTCATTGATTGACATGTTTTCACTGCCCGACCAGGTAAAATATATTTCTACTAGTGAAAACATAGACTCGCTAAAAATACAAATTCACTGTAACATACACTTGGGCCTCGTATAACACGGTTTTATATAACACTGTTTTATATAACACGGATGTATAAATTGGCACATTTTTTATAACACGGTTTCAGAAAAATAAATAAATTAAATAATATGTTTGATTTGTAGATTGCGTCCATGACAGAACATGCCATGAATCATGATGATCTCACTCAGCATGTTGAGACTTGTCAATTTCATTTGTTTCGAAACATTTCAGTTACGCTCTGGCATTCAATGGTGTAGTATGTATTTCTTCGTAATCCGTGGATTATTCTGACTTATTGTTTGTATGTATGCACTTTACATATTCCATATTATTAATTATGTATATATAACCCTTGGTAGTCCAGAGACATGATGTAAATTCCCTAACAGATTCCATCAGCCTTGCTAAAATCTTGGGTTGTTTGAAAAATATTTTAAGTTATGTACTCGAACTCATATTATAAATAAAATATGTAGTGCATTTTGTGAAAGTAACTTGTGTCGATATTGTTTCTGTATCCGCTAAAGAAATAAAACAATCAACATTAAATTCTTGTTGGAAAAATCTGTTGCCAGAAGTAGTCTCCGGAGAAAATGTTTTACCACGAATAGAAGATGAATACCAAAGGACAATAAATATTTGTCATGGTATTGGAGAAGGTTTTAATGACACGGATATCAAAGATATTCAAGAAATATTGGAGAATTGTTCGTTGAACGAAGAAGAATTAATCAAAATTTTGAATGAAAGTTTCACAATTAATGACTCAGAAAGCAGTTGCAGCGATGTAGCTACATGTTTCACATTAAAAACTATAATAAATGAGGGCTTGGAATTGGCTATTAAATTAGAAAAAAAGAATATTAAAAAGGATCCTATAATGGAGAGAAGTTCGAAATTCAAGAGGGAATTACAACAGATTTTGGAACCTTATAAGGAAATACGTAAATATTTATACGCTAAAAGCAGACAATCGCTTATTACCGATTTTTTGAAGGCTAAAACCACAAGAAATTCAGAGCCCTCCTCCGATGATGAAAACTCACAACCGATGTCGAAAAAGAGTAAAAATTAAGAATTGTTCTAAGTGATAGCGATGATGAATGAATGCTACATTATATTTACATATTTATTTATATATGGTTTTTACATCAATAAACTTAATATGAACATATTAAAAAAGAAGAAAAAAGAGAAAACTATACAAAAAAAGAATAATAAAGAAGATTTTTTATTATTATTATTTTTTATTTTGGAACGCAAACCCTAATTTTGTTTGAACTTCAAACCTTGAATAACACACATTTGTATTACACGACGTTTTTGTGGAACCATATAACCGTGTTAAACGAGGTCCGAGTGTATACGAATTTCTGTATTATTAAATTAAGTCACACAGACTGATTTGTTAAGTGACAATAGTTCTGTATTTTATTCATTTCCCAAATGTAAACATGATAAAGAAATAATACTTTTTAATGTTAGCGTGCGTCCAATGGTCTGCTGTGCTGTTTCCACCCATAGAACTTGATGTATTTTCGCACATGGAATTGAACATCTGTTCCGAATTATCTGGCAGTTCATTCATGGTGTCGCTGAAAAATAAAACATTATTGTCAGATTCCAGAAAAGCTGATACTGTAGCTGTCATTATTACTCTAGGCCACACCAATAACTAACAATTTAAGAGATATTTCATTGTGACCAACAATATATTTTTTTAAATGTCATCAATTTTTTTATCTGTTTAAAGTGGCTATCACACGGCCGCACCATAATGGCCCCAACATAGACGCACTTGTGATAACCTAACATTTTGCTTTCTGCTGGTAATAAATAAACAACTTACGTTATGATATCCTCTCCATCATTAAAATTAATATCATGATGAAGATATTCTGTGGTGTAACATTCCTGTAATAACAAAAATTAGAACAATTACATTCAGTCAGCAGGAAGTAATTTTAACTTATTGAGTTGCGTTAAAGTTTGCAAGTACATTAGGGTAAAAAATAACAGTAATTTATTAGATGAAAAATAATTTTTTCACAAATGAGAATTAATAAAAAAATAGATAGACAACGAATGAAATGGTGATTTCATGTCAAAATGTAATGAGACAATAAAAAAAAGTGTTAAACTGCCACAAATTCAAATTGACTTTGTGAAAGTATTGTCAGAGGCTTTAACATTATTTTACATGTCATAAAGCCTATAGCCGGCTCTATACTACTAGCGAAGTCGGCCGAAGTTAAGCGAATACGATAGCGAATACGAGGGGTACTTCGTGCTACTTCGGCTCGCCTCGGACTACTTCTGAAAGTTGTCGGGTTTTGCGCCGAGTCAAAGGGCTCAAAGTGACCCGAAGTTTGTGCGAAGTTCTATTCTATCGGGCAACTGAGTTCCTCGCAGTGTGTAGACACATACTTCGGACTTCGGCCGACTTCGCTAGTAGTGTAGAGCCGGCTTATGAGTAAGAGTGTTTAACATTCCACAGGTCACCCACAGCTTTTTTGATGCCCACATGCCTACATGAAAATTGTTGGGTTATAATTAATGTAATAATGAATACCTGCAGCGGTTGGCTTCCTTGTAAATTACTGTCAGCAGGGTGATGGCCGCCCTGCAAAAACATGTGTACATATTAATTTAATGTACTACCCAAGTCAAAAATAGACTTTTACATTATTTCAGTACTATATACAGAAATTTTAGTGTCAGCGGCTAATAGAAAAGTTGATTTGCAGTGCAGTGGTAGTCAGAATGTATTACACAGAGATTGAACTTCTCATGAAGTTAGCAAATCGAAAGTGATGGTGTTCGAGAGAGATGAAAGAGTAACTAAATAATGAGTTTATGTATTTGGGATGGTTATCTGCGAAGGGCAAGGTTGAGAACGATATCGAAAGGACAGTGACTGCAGGAAACAAAGTAAATGGTGTTTTGAATGCAGTTATGGCCAATAAGAATCTGTCAAAAAAAAGCAAGACTAGCGGTACATAATGGCGTTCTAATGCCAACTCTGATGTACGGAAGTGAAGCCTGGAATAGGCAAAAAAGGAATGAAAGTAGACTAAATGCGGTGGAGATGCGATCACTAAGGAGCCTAGGTGGAAAATCTTTGTTCGAAAGAGCGAGGAATGAGCAAATTAGAAGTGAATATAATGCTGGGTGTAGCGTAGTATATAGAATAAAGAAAGGACCCCGAGATGATTTGGCCTTGTGGAACGGAGGAGCGAGGAAAAGATGATAATTTTATGAAGTGAATTTTGAAGACAGCACAAACAGAGGGCATCTGTGAAAGACCTGGCACGACCAGATAAATCAAATATTGGATCTGTTAAAAGCTTTAACAATCGAAGAGCGTGTATGAGAAGATGAATGAGATAAAAGTGGTGTGCCAGGACAAGAGAGTGCAGCATTCTATACTCTGTACCTACCCCTGCGGGAAACTGCGTGATGGTTAGTTAGTTCAGAAAACTATACAATATAATAGAATCATGCACATGCAGAAAAGTATACAAGAACTTTTTGTATTTGTGAGTACGTATAAAAGGTATGTTTTAGTGTAAAAAAAATCACTGAAATAATGCATTTGTGAGATAGAAATATTGTTACATCTATCTTCTCATACATGTATTATTTAGATTATTTTTTCACCCATTCTTGCAAATAAAGTAAAACCTCGTTATTGCGAAATCCAAGGGACCGAAAAATAAAATTTCGTTATAAAAAATTCCCATATATAACGAATTTTTTTTTTCCTACTATGTATATTTCGCGTCATAGGAAAAAAGTACCGGTCTTAAAAAAGGTCGCAAATGGTTTTGAATGAGAGCCCATTGTCAATTCATATAGATGCTAACATAATAAGGCATTCAGCAAACAAAGAAAGTTATTTAAAACTAATAATGTCCCTGAGGAATCTGACACTTTTAAAATGAGTAGTCACATAAATTTCGTACTTTGCCGCAACTTCTCGTGTGCGGTAAAATATGGGTCTCTTAAAAATATAATTTATTTTCCCTTATTTAGTTTTGTATTTATTTTAACTCCACTATTTGACTCAAAATATGTACGTATCTCGCATGATAATTTGAATTGACGCAATAACGCATGTTAGTGAGAAAATTCGCGATTCCCCGCGCCGGTCGTTCTGGTTCTGGCCTTCGAAAATGACGTACGTATGTAAATAATCCAATCAATGTAAACTTTCAGTTATAACCTAAAGAGCGATGAAAGTTGATGATAATAGTGAAAACGAAAAAAGATTTTTTTCTAATAATATTGCGTAATAAATGATCGTAGAGGCGTTCAAAGCGGCTGACTCAAACTCCGCAGGCGACACAGTTGCGGTGCGGTTGCGCCCCGCAGACAGCGCGGGCGGCGGCGAGGTTTTTGCTGTTTAGTTTATCCTTATGTTAGCGCAAGAAACAATGCGCAATATTATTATTTTGTTTTAACAAACTTTTTTTTCGTAATAAATAATAAGATATTTCGATAGTGTATAATTTGTATGAAATTTTTTTGTAATATATTTATGATCGGCAATAAAACTAATGTCCAGACTGGACTTCCCATGATTATGGTAAACTGCTTTGAAGGGGCCTATTAAGATTTATGATCTCAAGGAGAAATTTTAAAGACCTCAATTTAAAAACACCAAAAATACAAAGATTGCAGGAGTCCCATGCATCATCATCAAGTTTTATTGCTTTTTTTTATGGTCGCGTAAAACTATCCCCTGTCGCCTTTTCCTCCATGACAACCAATAATATTTTCGTCTTGACAAAAAATTCGTTATATATTTATGTAAATATATGGATGTGTTTTCGCACCGAACTAAAATTAACGAAATTTCGCTATATAAGTGCATTTTTTTATGAAAATTTGATTGTAGGGGATTAAATTCAAAAAAAAATTTGATATATGTCATTTTTCGGTAAAACGGGGTTCGTTATAACGAGGTTCTACTGTATAAAAAATCATACATACCCTTACATGTGTGCATGATTCAATTAATGATAACATGAAAAAATGTTTGTTTCAACATGTATTTACGTACAAAAATATTTGACAATTTGAAAGTCAATAATGGTAACATCCCAATACGCTGTTGGGACGACTTTCGACCTTTGATATTCAACCAAGACTCACAGAACTATCTGTGCGCACATTGTTTACTATTATTGTGGTACACCTAAATGTCATGTGTATGTGACCGATGTTGCAATGTGAAGAGAAAAAATCACTTACCAGACAGGTAGAGTAGAGACTGTTAATTTCGTTTAATCTTACGAGTAGTTTATTCCACAAATCCATATTTATTTCTGGGGTCAAATTACCACTCTCTGAATCCGAACACAACGAGCGTTCAATGTGATTAGCTATTTGGATCATGTGACCCATGAACCCGGGTCTCGGCTTGTCACTGAAATTATATTACAAATCTTTATATTATAGGAGCACCGCACTTGCTTTAAGTTTCTTTAAGCATTCAAGTACATTTTTATACTGATACTTATTTTAATAAATAGGGTGAGTAAATTTAATAAATGTTCAACTTATTATTAATGTGCAATATTAATAAATAAGTCCACAAATTCATTAAGATAAAATACACTGAGATCAGGAACCATTGGGTGAATTAGAATGTAAAAAATTATAATAAATAATAAAAAAAAAACTCAACAGAAATACAGAATTAGAATAAAACTTACGGAGTGACATTTTCCTCCCAAGCAGTATAAATTCTTTCTATTAATTTGCAATTCAAAAATAGCTGGAAATGACAAAATGAATGATTAATTAAAATTTGGAAAATATCTTAGTAACAATATGATCATTATTGCTTGTTTATTGAAAATATACAGTAAGTCTTCTTTATAAGAACAAGTTCCGCTGAGAGCTTGTTGGCATGTCAAACTAGGTTAGTCTGGGTACCTAGAATTTACTATCACCACTGTTTCATGCGCTTCATATCTGAAATTGTGCTGTGCACGCACTTGTTAAAGATGAGCATGACTATTGTTAACATTACTAAAAGTTCTGCTGGCTCCGTTATGGCCAGGTGGCAGAGACATAAATTAATGTTATGTGACACCGCCAAATTTGAAATTCCCGTACAAGTTTGAGTTTTTCACTCACTCAATTTTTTTATATCGAGGCTAGAAAGCCAAAAGAGTGTAAGTGATTATTTCGAACTTTACAGGAGAGCAAAAGAAAGTTCTGTCAATATGTTTTTATCAATGTTTCTTTTATTATTGAACAATTTCCATATTTGTTAATCCAAAACGCATATGGAAATCATTTAGTAATACAAGAAATCTTGACAAAATATTATTTTGCTCTCCAATAAACTTTGAAATAATCACTAACGCCCTTTTGGCTTTCTAGCCTCGATGTAATGGGACACAGATGGTTTGTCTTTAAAAATTGGCAAGTTGAATATTCACATGTAGAGAGGACTTATTGTACATTACAAAAATTCTAGATTTTGTTTATCTAGCCCTATGGCTGGTGGCTCTTCTTCATCTTTGTAAAGTTTTGAGCAATATTCTTATCACCCGTCCATGACTTGACAATCTCTGTTATGAGGTATCTCTTTTTGTCTTCGATAGCCCATGAATTTGGTTCAAAATCTCTTGACAGGACACATACTTTCTGAATGAGGATTTTTGATTTGTTGTTATACAGGGTTATTTGTAAAACATTAATAACCTCGCAGGACTATATTCCTGCCTTGATTATGAGTCGAAAATGTTCAAGCTATTATGACCTAATATCAATAGTTCAGGAGATATGCATAGTTTGTATTTTTTTTTCAATATTTCTGACTTATTTTTTGTAAAACATTGGACTAACATTACAGTAACTTATATCGAATATGAAAAATTCATTCCCTTTAATACAAGTCAAATAAAAAAATAAAAACCTTCGAATTCCAATTGGAAAACATTCCAATTGGAATTTTTTCAGGATTTTTATCATTTTATTTAACTTGTATTGAAACAAATTAATTTTTCATATTCGATATAAGTTACTGTAATGATAGTCTAACGTTTTACAAAAAATAAGTCAGAAATATTGAAAAAAAAAATGCAAACTTTGATGTCGCATATCTCCTGAACTATTGATATTAGGTCATAATAGCCTGAACATTTTCGACTCATCAATCAATCAAGGCAGGAATATAGTCCTGCGAGGTTATTAATGTTTTACAAATAACCCTGTATACATGGTTCTCTATGTTTATGCAGCAACTATTTTCAGTAAGTTTTTTCTTCTGTAGCAAGAAAAGGGAAGGACAGTCACAAGGCAGTAGTATGCTGATTTATTGAGTTGATTGAAAATAGAATTGATGAGAAATATCCTATTTCGCTGAGTTTGACAAATCATATTTACATAAAAGTTGGAATATCGCTGGACTAAATGTATTGAGCTAAAAGGAGATTATGTTGAGAAATAAATCAATTTTTTTTAAAGATTTCCCTTCTAAAACAGGTACTTATCATACAGTCCTCGTTGTGTTGAATTCTCTATCAACTTACATGTTTCCTGTAAACTTCCTTTTGTGAGGGTGCTTTGAGGGCCTTCTCAATAATGCCTTCAACATGGGCATGTAAGAAATTGTTCCATTGGAACTGGAAGAACATATCAAGCAGCAGAGTGAAGACCTGATGATCCAACATCGCACTGGTCACCGCTGGGCTATCTGTGTCCACCATGACCACTAGCAGATGGGCGACTGTCAACCGGGCAACTCCCACTGCATTGTCCTTAGTTGTACTCTGATTTGGAGAAATAATAAAAAGCCATGAATTCACAGAAATGATAAAAAATATTAATAAAGGGGCTTTCTCTCATTACATATATTTTTGAAAAGATATTGGAATGTAGGTAACTGCTGGTAAATAATTTTTAAGGTAAGACAAAAAAGTGGAATTATATCAAAATTCCTTTTAGAGGCTTTCCTTCACTTTTCCAGTTTGAAATTTTCGATATTCTCTGCACAATTCATACTGTTTCAAAACAATATTTAAACACAAACCAATAAAACTTTGAAGCATATATTTTTTTTAACATAAATGTTCAAAAAAATATGAGAATAAAACTGTTACATTTCTCAAATTGGAAAGTTGTTAGACTATACTAATTTCTTGTTATAATTATGCATGTGGATCATAATAATGAGGCCATTTGCGATATTTTAACTATCAAGTTTTGATTTAGCTAATACATTGTCAATATTTACATTATCATTTTTGAGAGATTTGGAACTGAAGGATATCAACCAATTACATAGTGCTAAAACAGAAATAAGGAAAATGTTGCAAGTATTTATGTGAATCAACATCATAAGTGTATTTATTATTTCAGAATAAAGACGAATATGAACCTGATACTTAAATAAGAATTTAATTATGCAACGTTGTTCAAAAATGTTCCATCAAAATTATTAATATACAGGGTGTGATAGACTAGTCTATAAATACTTATAGGTAGATTCTTGTCAAAATTATGAGTCAAAAATGTTTTGGAAGTTTATCAATATTAAGTTAACATACCATTCACCCTATTTTGCATTTTAATGTCATGGACCCACTAACCTAGAAAATATAAATAAGAAAAAAACTAAACCAACCTAGAAAATATAAATAAGAAAAAAACTAAACCAACCTAGAAAATATAAATAAGAAAAAAAAATTAAACCAACCAACAAATAAAATGGTTAAAGAAGGGACTTATGGAGTCAGTTTTGATTTTAAGTAGTCTTGCGCGTAATAGTTCGCGACCTGGAGCGCTAGGTTTTAGTTCGCAGCTTCTTGGTGAACTAGGTCGCTCTTTTAGTTCATCAGCTCCCGTCACCGGTCTCGAAACAGAGAAATGAGATCGTTCGCTCGTTTTACTACTGCTCTCCACACGGCGCACGCGTTCTTTTGTTTCTTAATTTCTTAGTAGCCATTCTGCTATTAACGTTTACTTTGCATACATTGTACTCTTAGGCCCGGTTGTTTCAAGTTCGATCAAAGTAAGCGGTCGATCAGAGCATAGATTTTTACGAAAACGGATCGTCTGATTGGTGGAGAACGTAAAAATCTATGCTTTAAAAGAACGCTTACTTTGATCCAACTTGAAACAACCGGGCCTTAGTGTTTTGTTTTTAAAATGATTTTTTATTATTATTTATTAGTTCAACATAAAAATATTAATTATAAAATATTCTAAATGTGTTTATTCTAAGTGTGTAAATAGGGTCTTTTTAACTTGAATATAGATTGTGTTAATAATATACTCAGTGCAATAACCGTATTCTTTAGCTCTGTTGTATTGTATTTGTATTTTTATATTTTAAAAGACTCCAAATTGACATAGTAGACAGAAGTATGGCAAAGTAATAATGTAAATATTGAAAAAATGTGAGGCATTATCCCCCAAAAAAGCGGGGAAGCAATAGTTTCCATGTCAACATCATCGCATTTAGTTACGTACACACATGATCAAAGTCTTACAAATTTTTCAAATCTAAGAAGGTAAAATAATGTCATTCAAAATGAATTTTTGAAATTGGTTTGGGAATGAGAAATCATGATTTATATTTCATCTTTCTTAAACTGTACATGTAGTTAGGTAAAATAAGAGATTTAAAATATTTGAACTGGAGTATGAATTGATTTGGTTTAGATTGGAAGAAATTGTAAGCACTGCATTAATAAAAACTGTTTCTGATTACCTGGGACTGCATCGGTGGGTCGGTGAGGACATCCACAAATTTTGGCAGCCAAGGCGTAATAATCTCAGCAATTCGATGAATCTCTTCTTGATTCACTATGGGTTGCTGAACTTGGCTAAAAATGTATGTTGAGAAAATTATAAATAGGTTTAGCAAGAATTAAAGTAAAATTTAAAATGTGTTTAAATTTAATATGTAATTATGTAAATTAGTAACACCAAAAGAAAATGATAAAGCAGCGGCAAAATTAGATAGAATTTGTGATATACAATATTGTATAGTGCAATTTAGAGTATTTCATTGATTTTAAATTTCTTACCCTGTTTCATCATTGAGTAGCGTCAACAAAACTTGTATTCCATTGCAAATGGCATTTTTCCTATTATTTTCAGGACAGGTAAACATTGACTCAAGCAATTGGTTAATTATCTTAGCCGATAGGCACTTGGCAAGAAGCAGATTATTATATCTATAACCCCTGTAAACAAATTAGTTGACTATCAAGTAACAAAGATATTTGAAACATCAATACATATTATGAAAATATTTTAATCAGTGATTTATAAGTATAAAATAAATTATAAAAACAACAAAATCAAATTAAGGGAATTTCAAACTTACAGGTCCGTATTGGGTTCTCTACCCTTGGTAATAAAATTGCAAATAAGTTGTGACGCATTAGCGGACCGACTCGTCAACAATCGTTCATCTAATTTCTCAGAACTAATACTCGGTAATGCTTCATCATTATTTTTGGTTCCTGCAGGTCCATTTAATACTACTCCATCTGATACACCAGTTTGTGCGTCTTCTGTTGCTACAGATTCACTTTCATTAATTTTGGATTCACTAGAATCCTCAGATTGTTGTTTTGACTTATCCTCATCCAGATTAAGTGTTTCCTCGGAAATTGTTTTATCAACTTCTTTCTTAACATATATTTCCGTATAAGTTCCACAAATTAAAGCTATCAATTTTTCAATTAAATTTTGAGAGTCTAACCACTGAAAAAAATTATCAATTAGAAAAAAAAAGACGAATTCAAGGTTCACGATGATGTTAATCATCCTTTGCCATGCCAGATATGCCACTTTGATAATAAATTTTGTTGTATTTTTTCCCTTCTTTTTGCTAACCCCATGATTTAAAACTTGTATAGGTATTTTCATATAAGCTTGCAATTGATTTAGTGTGGGTACAGTGCGTAATACGTGCATTGTTTCATTGTGTTAAGTTTGCAGATATGAGAGGGGTAGTTGGAAAAGGTGTGATTGTGCGTCATGATGCCGTGACGCACAATTGCGTCTGTGACGCTTCATCGATACTGCCATGGCTCTTTACGCCGGCTATCTGGAGTTACTCGCTAACTACAATCACAGTACAGTCAGTTGAGTTCAGTTGACAGCGCATGGAGGCCATCTTCCCATCCTGGTTCCCGCTATGAAGAATTACACCATCGCCTGTATCGGTTAAAGCTTCACCTCCTCCACTACGAGCACTCCAGCTACACCCCCTGGTCCCGAGAATCACAGCGTCAGCCGATTCAAACTAGTGTACTATTTGACATCAATAAAAGTTGAAAACCTCAAATCTATACTATTTGCTTAATTTTTACTCTAACCACTGATCAAACAACTGGCTTTAAGATATATAGTAAAGGGATATTTCATAATATTAAAAAAAATTAATAAAAAAAAAGGGTTATGAAAGAGTTGTGTAATATGCATATACCGCACTTCTGGCAAATAAAAACAAATAATAAAACTAAACTGCAATGAAACATAAAGACATGGTGCAGCTGTAACTTACAGTAAGTATATTATTCGTCACATCATCGACACGGGCTTGTGTGATGTACAGCAATGAATTCATAATACCAGATGTTCCAATATGTTCTAAAATTTGTGGTAAAAAATTTGGACAGGTCTTGAAATACTCAATCACTTGAAGGCATATAAACTGGTATGTATAGGAATCCTGTAAAATATAAAAGTAATAAATATTAACCGCTTTATTGCTGACCTTTTTTCACATACTGTGCAAAAATTGCGTAAATTTTTTAAATTTAATTGAGTTTAATTAAGTGTTCACAAAAATTTCAATATTTTTATCAAATATAGAGGAATTTTCGTAATTCTTTAAGTTATGTATAGGGGATATATCAAACTATCCAAATAAAACAAAAAGGTTTCTGTAACTGTATTTATTTATATTTATAAAATAAACCAATGATGGAGATTATAAAAGAAAATTATTTGCAAATATGTTTCCCCACACAAATTCCATGCACTCCCTTCTTACAAATGTGCATTCTTCGATTCGTAGACATTCTAATTTCATCGTCACTGTCACTACTTTCATTAGGAGAAAGATTTTCACTCAATGTTCCACAAGTGTCTTCATCATCACTACTTAACATCTTATGAGCGGTAATAAATAATTTTTACTAATAAAAAAGTATTAAAATTGATTTTTAACCATGATATAAATGTAATTTAAAATTATTATTGACGAATTAAAAAGGATTTACACGCGCGCAATGTGATACACCCACTCAATTCGATACCTAAAATCAAACTGCGTACTGTCGATATATCGACGCTACGCAGTTTACGCGCACTTATATCGACGGTACGCAGTAAAACGGTTATAATGGAGAAATCAGTAAAATCTATATTATTTTACATATTCATTGTCGGCGACACCGACAGTCTCCCCACCTCCACTTCCCGGGTGCTCACCCCATCATGAGCAATGCTGTATCGGGTGATCTTGTCCATAAATACCGTGAATAAGATAGGCAACATTGGACAACCTGTTTTAATGGTAAATTCTCTCAACTTTTGACCTGCTATTCTGGCACAACATTTGCTTTTCTTATATAAGGATTGATCGTAATAGATTGTCGTCTATACTATATTTCTGTTTCCATACTCTTTCCACACTCCATAGTAACTGACATAAAACACTATCATATGCCTTTTCTATGTGTGGGGTTCTGCATAATATTTTAGTAAATAGTAACAGGCATTAGAAGAATAAAACAAAAGTAATACTTATATTTATTAACATACCTGATGCGCTGTGCTATGTGTAAAAAGCACTTCTATAGTTTTAGCAAAGAAGCTCGCTAGAAGCGGATTGAGTGGAGGTTTTGAATCCAGAAAAGAATACAGTTTTCCTAATATTTTAGGATCGCTGGCTATAATTTCACTAAGAGTAGGTACCTGAAAGTTAAAAAGAACATTATTTTAATTGTCTTTAATTAATAATAACTGCATGTAATATTCTTGAAGACATTATAGATAAATATACAATTGTTAAAAGGTCATTCACATACATAGTATATACTCAGCGTAAATGTAAAGCAGAGTCTAATCTTCCTGGAAATAAACACTTCATGACAAAAAGTTAGTTCAAAATGGCAGCCTCTTAAGGATAACACATATTTTATTGATAGAATCGTCGTCAATTTTATACAGTTTCACACACAAAAAACCCACTAATAAACTGACGATAAACTGCGAATTATGCACTATAAAGCAAATTGCTATTAAGGATGGTCATAATAGCGTGTTAATAGATAAAAAATAAGTGATAGTTTTTTATACTACAGACATAATATTAGAAATATTACTGATAGCGCTTTATGGAGGAAAACACTATATACTGTCTCAATATCTAATAAAATAACAAAATTACTCCGTCCCCACATCAGACATGCGTATTACACCAACAAGAAGTTAGGCGCGCATTATTTCTTAATTCAAGGTCAAAAATATAATTTTTTTTAAAAAGCGGTGTTTATGAAATTTCATG
Source organism: Agrypnia vestita (assembly GCA_016648135.1). Lineage (NCBI taxonomy): Eukaryota > Metazoa > Arthropoda > Insecta > Trichoptera > Phryganeidae > Agrypnia > Agrypnia vestita. The sequence continues at coordinate 82,687 of JADDOH010007878.1, read as the reverse complement.
TGATGATTGCAAGAGAGTGCCATCAGTATAAATTGGCATGCGAGGAAGGGCGTCCCGGGTGCCAGGGTGTAAATTTATTAAACAATACACAATATACAGAGTGTCCGGTACACTGACAAATATATTTTATGATATTATAATAGACAATAGAAATAGACATAGTTTGTCGGACAACACTAAAGAAACCAACTAGTAATAGCGGACGCTCTATCTAGAGTCCTGTCAAACGGTATTATTGGTCCATTATTTGCTTTTTCAGCTTCGCAAAACTTTAATGCTACATTGGCAATTGTTCTTGCACCACATGCAAGTTGTTGCAAGACTGTTTTGCTGTTTTGGACATAATTCAGTGTATATTGTAAATCAAGATGTCACAGCTCACGCGCAAATATGAGATTAAACTGAAAGACAGGGCAAGGGGTTACCGCCGAGTATGGGCGGGGCGGGTTTTATTTCCAAAATCGCCGCACGCTAATTTACGTTGGTCAAGCTCTAGTAAATACATCGAATAGATTTCTAGAAATCTTAACATTTTTTTATTTTATTTAATACATAGTATATGGTACACATATTAAATAAATATAATAACATTGACATTTTTTTTGTTTGCTTTGTTATTCATGTTGACCTCGTTATATAAAATATTAAATTTAATATTAAATTTAATATTACCATATTAAACTCTTGTGTTTGACGAAGGAGCTTCAGTTCTTACATTGTTAATAAATCCGTGTTCGCATCTCTATTTTAAAAAAAAAAAAAAAAATACTAACATGTGACTTATTTAATATATACAGTCGAACTCGGTTATAACGAGCTCGGATATAAGGAGATCCCGGCTATAATGAGAAAAACTGTGAATTCATTTTGATTTGCGCATATTCCCATACAATCGGTCTCGGCTATAAGGAGCGCGATTCCCGGATATATGGAGCAAATTTTAGAAACTCTGCAAACATATTTGCTTGGGTTACAGAAAAAAAAACAAATACGTACCTACTCATAACAATGAACTTTTTCACTTTGCTTTTAAAGCGGCTCGCACTTAATTAGGGTTCACTTTATGATGTACACAAACTTGTGTCCGAAAATCCCACGTGCGCAGGCAAGCAATAGTTTACTGAAGGTCGAGAATACTGGTCATATAACTCCGATTATTGGGGGTTTCCAAAATGTTTATGGTGACAGTTTATTTTATGCCGTTTACTGTATTACCATTTAAAAGCCTAATCAATAAAACGCGAATTGTTCTAAATTGTTCTAAATCGGAAACATGTTCACTAACAAACGAAAGTGTCTCTAGGTTCTCAAAAAAGTCGAAAATATCGGCGTCAAAAAGTCTGTAAAAAGTTTTCACAATCGTCTTCTACAGTTTCATCGCTCTGGAAAGATAAGGATTTTTATTTAGCTGCTCATGAAAATAACATCTTACAATCAAAAAAAAATGTGAAAAAAGTGAATCCCGGATATAGGGAGTCCCGGCTATAAGGAGCAAATTTAGTTGGTCCCGTCGCGTTCGTTATAACCGAGTTCGACTGTATGTTACAGCGAATTTGTATTTCCAGTGATACTATACTTTCACTAGTAGAAATGTATTTTACCCGGTCAGGCAGAGTGGGGGCAGTGAAATTACGTCAATCAATGAATTTACAGATTCACTAGACATTATCTGTGAAAATATATTTTGTCCACAAATGCGCGCATTTCTAAAAGCATAGACAATATGGCTAGGCGTGCACTACGAATTTTTCACCGCACGGCGAAAAAACGCTGCGGCATAATGTCGCACCGCAGTGTTGTAACAAAGGATTTTGAATCGTATTGCGCGCACTTAGCGGCAAAATAACGCAGCGGCGAAAACATGTTACAACTCACTTGCGGCGCGGAGGTTAGTCTATTCTGTGGAGGTTAGCGGCAAAATAACACATCTTTTTAATTAAAGTCTTAAAATGTCCATTTAAAATATTTATCAATTATTATTCTAATATTTATTATTAGATTTCGGTTTATGTCTAGTAGAGTCGTTATTGAATGCAATATCATTACTACAATTTTTGCTTTGAATGGTTATTTTAATTAGATCTACAGGTACATCGTCCTGTAATATTAAAGGAGCGATAATTTTTTTCTGAACTAAGTGAGAAAAGATTGTCATCAAACCATTCTTTGATTGCATTTATATTGTGATTAGCTGCAATAGTAATATCATTATGTTTTGTTCTAAAGAATTATTGAAATCATCATCATCATCATCAGCAAATGCTATATTTTTCTCACGTAATTTAAACACTTGGTTTACATAAATTAAAAATAAGATGGATCTAATAATATTCCCCTGTGGGATTGCAAAATCCAGATTAAATTTCATAGGTAAATGACTTAATTCGATATGTGGATATCTTGTTTGATTCTCGTTCACTTATACACTGTGATATAGATCTGTAATCACTTTTTGTTATGTGTCTTTTTGTTTTTTTCAAAAAAGTACCTAGTATTGATAGGAATATCCTCAAGTAATTTAAGAATAAAATAAAAACAAAAAGGTCAATAATTGTATATTCTAAAAATCTTTAGAATAAATAATTAATAACCACAAAATAATATGTAGTAATTAAATTTATTTGACATGACTTTTAATTTTTTGCCTCGCCTCGAGTAATTTGCCTACAAACTACGGAAGTTAGATTGGGTTCATCAGTTTCAGTAATGAAGCTGAAACTTGAGAGGTTCATGTACCTACTGGATGTTATTTTTGAGTATAATTAGAAACAACATGAACTCTGCTATATATGTTTCATTTGTAACAAAGTGGCTCTCTACTTTGTCCCTAAAAAGAAAATATATGCTTGAAAATGTACATTACGACGCTTAACTGAATTTATTCTTAGTTTATTTATTCGATAATAACCTAAAAATATAAGTACCCAATTTTTTTAATTATAAGATGATCCAGAATATCGTAAGTGTTCGCGATTAAAATTAAAAAAATACTAATTATTGAATATCAAAGCCCAGAGTCTAGAAGTGTGACAGTTCGAGAAACAGAACGCTGTCGCCACAGAATAGAGAATATGCTATCGCTCAAAGGATAAAAATTAGAAATACTATTGCTTTGTAGTGACTTTGGACTGGACTAGTGTGGAATGAGACACAAAACGCAAAAGAAATTTTGAAAAACAAGGTCCATGCGCCATTAGAATATTGTTATAATATAATGAAGAATTGGTGCAGCTGAAACTTTCAACACTTCAGCATAACTATTTTAATAATATCCGGTATACCGGTATATAATGTGGATATGCATTTTTCATGTGGATATAGTGTGGTAATATTTTTCACGCAATAACTTAAATAAAGGCCCGGTTGTTCCAAGTTGGTATAAAATAAAAGTTCGTTAAAGCATAGATTTTTACGAAACGTATTATTTTTTCTGTCAAATTTAATTTGGTCAGTTCGGAAACGAATATAATTTCCGTAGTAAGATGTCAGTTGAAATATTGTATTAATTTCTATTGGTGAAAATCTGCTTGGATAAGAATGACCTTGAATATAATATCTTTAAAATCAAGTGAAAATATAGACTCACACGAAATTCAGATTCACTGTAACATATACGAGTGGTGGTAATAAGGATTGTTAGATAATATATAATATATTTTTTTTTAAATGAATTCTTTGATTTTTACAAAATTGTTATAAATTTTGTAAATTAAACAAATATTTTTCAAAATTAAAAACAAAGGGACAAGTATTAAAAGCTATAATAAATCCTGTGAAATTTAGAACCTTGAAAAAGGTTTATTACTTACCCTACTAGCAATTATTTCACAAGCCATTGCTGAATTCCTGTATCGTCGCCTCAGGTCCACATTATTTGGAGGCTCCTGAACTATTAACTGAATTAGTTCAAGTATTGTACTTGGTCGCACTAGGCTGTAAAATTGTAAAAACCTTGATATAGCATGACAATTTTAGTGTATTAAAAAAACAGACATGCTTGTAAGGATTACGTGTCACATGGACATGAACGCGTGCCCTCACACCGCTGCCTTAGCCAAGATTCAAAATTCAAACTTCTTTGGGAGCTTTTTGATCATCCTCCATATACATTTAGTCCCATCCTTGCACCTCACGACTTCTTGCATTTGAAAAGGTGGCATTGTGGACAACGGTTTGAAAACGACAAGGAACTCAAGAGTGCTGTTGTCAACTGGTTCAATTATAATGGTGAACATCTTTGCAGAGTTAAAGAAACTGGTGCAGCGTTACGAAAAATGTTTAAAACTTATGGCGATTATGTGGAAAACTGAAGTTGGTGTGTAGTAAAATAATACTGTCAATAAATTTTTTTTCTCATGAGTTTATTTTTTTAATGACAAAACGTCCCTTACTTTATGAATATGCTTCGTACATAGCTCATACCGCACAGGTGCACACAAACAAAAAGCCGCACAAATTGTTAGTTTTTTATAAGTATACATTAAATTATTTTAAAAATAAATGTATCATGTGACTGAAATTCTATTGATTTATGGTGCATGGCTCTAAAAATGATGTTGAATTACAAATTTTCTGTGAAATTGACATTTTGGATGTTGTGTGTTTTACAATTTTTGAATTGTGACAAATCTCAAATTAACGGAGTTTTACAGAATCAAGTAACATGCTCAATAAATTTTTTTCAGATGTATACTTAAGTTCTTTACCAGTTAATTATCGAAGAATGATATGTTTCGAAAAATTGCAACATTATCATCAATAAATGTGAATTAAACATCCTTAATTGTAAAAGTAGTTGTGTCCAAATATACTGGTTAAAAAATCAATCAGATATCCTGACCCCTGCTTAAATTAAATTGAATAAACATTGCATTTTAATAATGTTGGTAGCTTCCCACTGAAAAAAACGTCATCACGAAAGAAGATACTAAGAAAAAATTGGAAGCATAGTTTATCTAGTATAGAAAGATATCCATGCGACAGTTCAGATTTTTTGGATAAAATATATGTACTGTACCTTTTTTCTGTGACATATTTGCTAAGGTTTAGTCAAATGTTTTTCTGTTGAATAATAAAAAGTTTGGCGGAAGGAATCCATCAATTAATATGATAAGAGTTATTGGGAAGAAAATCAAAAATATTCAAATAATAGGGATAAATAAAAACCACGAGAATTAACATTTAAAAATAAACTTACAATTCCACAAGCTGTTTATTGAGAGTCTTGCATTCTTGCAAAATATCATCTTCCTCTAGTAACTTAGTTAATGTTACATTCTGTAAAAAAAAAATTACATCAAAAACAGAATGTACTGATTAGTCTGATGCATTCACACTATTGCAAACCCTAATTTTATTTATAGGTGTTAATAAAATTCCCAAAAATCAACCGTATTATGTAAAACATATGTATGTACCATTCTGTACTTTTCTTAACATAAAACCTTTGCATACACTAATGCACATCATATTGTATATAATTTGCTATATTGAAAGGGTTTATATAGAAGGCAGTGATACATTATAGGCTACGACTTGGGTTGAACCGAAAAATAATTGATTATAGATTATATTCGAAACAATCACTGCATGTATTCATTGAAACTGAAGGCTTATCCTATATAAGTAAGAAATATAAAATGCATTTTGAGGAAAAATTATACCACGTATGATTTAAATGTTTTATTTAACACAAAAATATTTGATTAATACATTAGATGTTTATTATAAATTTGAGTTGATCATATTTCTTAATGACTTGATATTTTATGCCTCTGATCAAAGGAAATTTTAATTAAAAAAAACATAGGTACTTAAAATAAATACAATCATTGCAAGAAAATTAAGTACTTTTTAATTTTTTTTCTCTGGGCATCTAAAGCGAAAGGTTGGCGGAAACAATACATTCAAACTAAAGACATGCGTGAGAAACATAAGCTCCAGAGCAGCAGTCGCCAAAGCAGTGGTCCGCAAGAATTTTTCCTCAATATATTTAACACTAAAAAATCCTATTAGTGGTCTGTGGGATTGAAAATTATGAATTTAGCGGTCCGCAAGGTCGTAAAGTTTGGCGACCGCTGCTCCAGAGGGTTCAATGACTTATTTGAAAAACGATAATGTAACGATAATATATATTTTAATATTCCCAAAATATTATTTGATTAAGAAAGCCACAATACAACGCTAGCTCTTTAAAAGTGATTAATTAAATGAAAAAAAAACACAACCTTTGTGAGAGGTTGATTTCAGTTGCAGAAAATCTAATTAAAGAGAGCCATTATGAGTACAAAGATCACTCTAACAAATTCTCCATATTGTTTTCTGGTTGTTTAAATTCCCATGTAACATTTTTACAGCTCATGCAATTAAATAACTATAATTTTTCAGTAATTCAGATATAATATATTTTCTGAGGCTTCTCAAAACATTCACACCACAATGTTTGTATATATACAAAATATATATAAAATGTACAATATTGGTATAAATGTATTCTCCATTGGCAACAAATCCTTTACCATACTTAGTATGATACGAAGTGTTTCGCATAATTACTGACTTGAACATACATTGAGTAGTTTATTTATTGATTATTATTATGCCTTCACTGTCAATGTTTATGTGAATGAATGAAAAATTATTATTATCAGATATATACTGGAACATTAATTTAAGACTGATAGCATTTTTCATCTCTGAAATGTTTTAAAAAGTCGAAAGAATCTAAATCTATGAAATCATAAAAACGATTAAAATTCTTTATGTTAAAGATATGAATACATAATATTGTAATGGTGTACAAAAGTCCAGGCCAAACTCTTGATCATTGAGTTAGTGTGGATTATTAGTATTAGTTATGTACCATTTTATATTCCAAGATATAAAACGTCAACAAAATAAACGAGTAAAGTAAAACCACCCAAAGCCTCTAGTTATCGAATTTTCGTGACTTCTTGCGTGCGAAAATGAAATTGCGAATGAAAGAAAGCATTACTTGTGTATTGATGAGTAGCCTAGGTAGACACCGATGCATCGTACCTTTATTTAATCACAAATTAATACAAATAATGTAAATGACATCCATATCGTTATTTATCTGAGGTATCGGTGAAAATGTGTGGCGGAATATTCAACAACCAAAGGAATGCTGGTGTTTTCAAAATGACATTCCCGTTTTTAACCAACCTCATTTTCCAGCAGGGTGTTGATTGGAGACGAAGTCATCTGAACCTCTTGCCAAAACATTTTGCCGCAGTTCAATATACATCAGTTTAAAATATACTTTATTGTGAAAGTGGTAAAGTTACTTAAGAAAAAAAGTAAACTTAGCAAGCAGAACATGTCACTTATTTCCACAGCAGAAACATTTTATAGACAGATACACGACACACGACTACAAGTACAATCTGGTACAATCGAGTATGAATTAGGGATGGGCGTTGAATGGACGGACTAGTTGAAATCAACCGTTGACGTTGCATCGACGCGTCGACCGTTTACGTTTATCACATGGACTAGTTGAATTCGTAGACGGTGGACAGCGGACGCCGTGGTCGGTGGACGATTCGAGATTAACGCAATGTAAAGCAACGAGCGAGAGCAAGACAAAACGTCTCCGTTTATTTCTCTCTCATTTCTCGCTGTCTCGCTGTCGACTTGTAGATGCCATAGACGTCATAGACGGCTACCATAGAGTGCAGATCTGTGTACACGAACTATGACTAGAGATTTGAAATTTGAATACATGCGTAGGGCGAGATAGGCTTAATAAGCTATTATCTATTATTTTTTTACTTGATTTTTTGTGATGTCACGTGCGACGATTCGGTGAACTCCCAATTTTACGCTGTATAAAATAAAACAATTCGGTTTAATTATTTTATTTTTTATTGAACTATTATTAATTAACAGGCCGGCTAGATATTTTCCTAAAATCAATATTTTATTCGATCGATCTCGACTTCTTATATCTACCTGAAAAGGGATGCAAAAATTTAATTATTGTGTTATTTCCTTACTTTTCAACTTTAGCATATAAATGATAAACAAACTTGTAGGGAATAAAATTTTCTTTACCTAACTATGGTCCTTATTCAGGAGTCCAAGATTAATTATTATGTATGTAATATAATCTTGAATTTAAGTTTAATTAATTTTTATTAAAAATTCCCTACTTTCAACTTTATAGATAAAAAAATAAATCTATTATAATTTTGTTTACACCACTTTTTATTGGTTTTTTACATGTTTCGGAAACAATATTCGTTTTCTCAGATTGAGCCTTAAACTAAAGTTGACAAATAATACAGATATATTTATTTATTAATAATGTCACCACAAAGTGAAAGCCTGACTTTGAAAGATGTATTCTTCAATAAATTTCTATATAACATCTCAAATGTAAAATATTTTTAAATTATGTATTTATTTATAAATTTATAGAAAATAGATAAATGTAAAGTATTTTTTACCGCACCTCATAACTGGTGCCTTTATTACGCAAAAAAATTACACAAAATCAAAATCCATTTTATTTACTCATAACTGGTGCCTTTATTACGCAAAAAAATTACACAAAATCAAAATCCATTTTATTTACTCACATTTTAATGCTTATACCCAATACTTTCACTGCTTATATATGTAGTTTATATTTATATTTTACTGCTAACACCTGATATTGCTGTGTATACCTACTTCTTTCTTTGTTATATATAGAAAGAAGTATATAAAACAATATGTAAAAGCCTATAATGTGCGTAAAAAAATAAATAATAAAATATTTATTTTTACATCTAAGCACAAGTAGCGGTTTTACTTTCCCCGAAACTATATTCCTTCGAACTTCTTTAAATTTTAAAAATTAACGTCATAAAAATAGCCAACGGTTGAGCCGTCGAGAAGCGTCGCGTTGAACCGTAGACAGTTGACCATCGTCCCGATGTTTAGATAGAACGTCCGCGACGTCCGCGTAACGAAGTTGACGCGTCAACTAGTTGACGAATTCAACTAGTTGATCGTCTCGTCGATGGATGGACGTGGACGGTCTCGTTTCGTCGACGGAAAATACGTCGACGACCCATCCCTAGTATGAATCGAGTTCAATAGGGTTGTGAAAAAGTAGACCCCATCAGTTGGATCGGGGTAGATTGTATTATTAACTTAAATATTTTTGCGCGACTCCAAATAAATTAAAAAATACAAAAAGTAAAAATGTTTATATTATTTTATACGTATCGGGAAGGGCCTAGCTTTACAGAGAGTCACCAATTTACAAAAACGAAAAGAAAAAAAACAACTCAATATATTTTAGCATTAGCTTATTATTACATGCATATGAGGCAGTACTAGTAATTAATACCTGGTGAACCGGATCTGTAGTATTTGGTGGCTAGGATGCCCGATATATGCATGAAGAGAATTTTTGATGAATATGTTGGGAATATTCGTAGGTCGATGGAATGAAAGAGCGATATGCAGTTACTGTTTATTTCTTCCTGGAGATAGGCCCCGGAAGCAAGTTAAAGTGTACAAGTAATATTTTATGTAATGACGAACAAAGAAATAGATGACGCGCGGAAGTCTGCCCGATCTTAGGGCAGAAGCCCGACTGGTGTGGTGTCGCCAAATCCCTAGCTCGACCCTTTTGTTTATATCGCGGAGATTTTTATTATGTTAATATAAACAAAACTCTGGGTCGGGCGATGGGTACATGGCACAGGGTTGAACAGGTACCGCTACAGCACTCCCCTTCCAGCAGCTTCCTCGATGGGTGGAGTGGGTGCGAGGAATGCTGCGATGCTAGTTGTTCGGTGCTCCGCGATGCTCTAGTTTATTGTTGGCTGTTGCTTGTTGCGAGCGCCCGACAACTGCCGACAACCGCCGTCCGGTGAGTCGTAGACGCATGGTATGCCGATACTCGCAGGTGAGAGTGCGTGGTGAGTATTGGCAACGCTCAGTGAGTTGGCGTTGCTGGTGGTGGTGATGGTTGGGTGCAGGCGGAGAAGCGTGGGCAGCTTGTATCCGCCTGGGTACCGCTGCGTTGATGGTCGGTGCTCAGTGAATTGGCGCGGGTTGTTGTTGCATGGTGGATAGGCACTGGTTGCTGCGAACGCACAGTGAGTCGGCGTTGTTGGCGCACGGTGAGTCGGCGCTGGTCGCTGGTTACGAGCGCTCGACAATCGCCGTCCGGTGAGTCGAGGACGCATGGTATGTCGGTGCTCGCAAGTGTGAGCGCGCGGTGTTGACTTGCCAACGCTCAGTGAGTCGGCGTTGCTGGTATTGTTGATGACGAATGTCCGACATCTGCAGTCTTGTAATTGAAGATGCTGGAGAGGCCAGTGCTCGCCATTGTGAGCGCACAGTGAGTCGGCGCTGAATGAGTCGGTTGATGAACGGCCAGGCATAACATTTGGTTATGCAATTGGCCCCTGTTTTGCTGCTTCCGCCCGTGTCCTTTGTCACATCACTGTTCACTTGAGATCGCGTCTTTCATCCGTCGGCTTCCCAAATCGAAAATAAACTGTATCACGTCGGGGTCACCACTGCTGGGAATATTCGTAGGTCGATGGAATGAAAGAGCGATATGCAGTTACTGTTTATTTCTTCCCGGAGATAGGCCCCGGAAGCAAGTTAAAGTGTACAAGTAATACTTTATGTAATGACGAATGTATGAAAACAAAACTCTGGGTCGGGCGACAGGTACATAGCACAGAGTTGAACAGGTACCGCTACAAATATTAGCAAATGGACAGTAATGGTATTCGAAAAAAAGACAAAGTGTAGTGTAATAGTAAACGTATTACACTATACTTTGTCATTCTCAGAACAGTGTTGTGTTAAAACAAAACACAAATCACTTTGTTTTCACCCCTTTATTTTCTACATTGTTTCGAGAACAATGTTCTCTTCTTCAGGATTGTTTGTATACTTGGGAAAAATATTATGGCTGAGAAGGATATCGAAAGTAGGGTGAGTTGGTGCTCTGAAAGCAATAGAGAAGTTTCATGATATTGATAATACTATATTTAACTTAATGTAATTAAAATATAGATCAAAACTAATAAACCAATGAAAAAAATTGAAATCTGTCAATAAATGACCGACAGATAGATTATTTAAGTTGACGTATTTTAGCGCGAAACGAGTGTGGCCTGTGCCGCCTGTGACGTCATTTGACCTAGTCGAGATCGTACCGTATGCACTAAATCCCGAATACAGAGTCAATACTTTACCCTACAAATGGTTAAGTAATGACTCTGTATTCGGGCCCAAGGACCGATTGTTTGATCAGTAGTTAGATTAATAGTTAAGCAAAGACCATAAATTTTTACAAAATTCGGTGTTTTGATTGGTGGAAAACGCAAAAATCTATTCTTTTTTCTTAACTATTAATTTCACTCCTGATCAGAAAACCGGCCCTAAACGAACACGAGCCATGTCGTGTATGTCATGTGACGTCACACGCTGTATCGTCGCATGAAACGAAATTATTTTTGTAACGCAACTTTAAAGTCCCTTAACTTTTTCATTTGTAGGGATATTTTAATGATTATTTCACAATTTTATTTCATTTTACTTAATTTTGTTCATTTTCGCTAATAGGAATTTATAACACAAAGCAAGACAAGCGATACATAATGGCATTCTGGTGCCAACTTTATGTATGAAAATGAAGCTGGAATTAGCAAAAAAACGAATAGATTGAATGTGGTGGAAATGCAATCGCTTAAAGCGCATATGTAGAAAAATTATGTACGATAGAGTGAAGAATGAACAAATTGTGGCCGGTTGTACCAATTTGGATTATAGTAAACTTTCGTAAAACCATAGATTTTTACGAAAACGGACTGTGTGATAAACGGAAAACACAATAATCGATGGTTTAAACGAAAAATTACTCTAAACCAAATTAACACAAAAATGGCCTCTAGGAATTAATGTAATGCTGGCTATGGCATAGTAGAAAGAATTAAGTCAGTATCGATGAGATTGTTTGGTCGTGTAGAACGAATAAGCGAGGAGAGGATGATAAAGAATATATTATATGAGGCTGATGATGTGAGGCTATAGAAGGCAATAGGAAGAGACGGCATCTGCGAAAGACCTGGCGTGATCAGACAAATCAGACATTGAAGGACGGCCATGTTTAAAGTTTTTAACAACCAAAGAGCGTGCACGCGTGCGAGCGTGAGAGAATATGAAAGTGAATGAATCAAAAGTGGTGTGCCAGAACAGAAAGTGTTCTATCCTCTCTGCCTACCTAGAGATTCTATTGCGTTTGGTTACCGTCAATCATGTCTAGTATTCACTCGGTGTTTGTCGGCTCGGGTCGGTTGAATTGGCTTGGCCCCTGCACCATAAATCAGTCTCTGCTTTATATGTTGATTTACTTGTAATTATGTTGTAATTTTTTCTATTTTTATTAATAAAGTCTATTTTTTCAAAGAAATTAGAGATGTACTCGACGCACCGACAAGAAGAATAGTATACTATGCACTGTGTCACTCACTCATTAATTAAGCAACTGTCAGTTGGGGTGGTGCAGCTTGTACTATCTTAGATGCATTAAGCAAAGCCCAGAAAATGGTATTGAGAGTTCTTCATAAAAAGCCATTTCGTTTTCCTTCAGAAGAACTTTTCAGAGAATGTCACGTAATGGACATGAATCAAATATATTTACTCAACACTTAAAATATTTTTTCCGACATAAACAAGATCACCAACAAATAACTCACTCATACTCAACTAGGGCACAGGTGAACTGCGAATATCTTGTACCAAAATTCACAAAAACATTTTCACAAAGATTTCACCTCTTCCAAGCACCAAAAATATTCAATACTCTTAACACTACACTAAAACTTGTAGCCATAGTTTCGCGTATTTTTCTTCAAAAGTGAAACTATGGCTGCATGAAAAGGGAAGAAAGCATGCCCAAAACCTACTAAAAGCCATGATATAAACTAAATTTGAAAAATACTAATCCTACAAGAACATTTACTTTCATCTTTTTAAATATTTTTAATTGTTTTACTTTCACGTTCATCTTTTTAAATATTTTTAATTGTTTTATTTTATTTTATTTTATTTTATTCAGATCATTTTTTTCCTTTGTCTATAATAGAATTAATTAAAACCATTATTAGATTGTAAATATTTAATTATTACTATTACTCAATTTTAATTGGCAATAAGATTGATTCACAAATGTTATATAAATACTAAATATTTTTGAACTTTATACTACTGGAAGAGCACTGCCTGCTATAATACAGTAAACTACTAGTGTAGCAGGCAGGACATCAAATCAATTTAGTGTTTACTTGCTGCCAAGACTCTCAGCAACAATGAAAAAAGTTTAATTTAATTTTGTAAACACTATAAAATTGTAAACTTTGTAACATTGAATAAACATTGAATAAACATTGAATAAACATTGAATAAACATTGAATAAACATTGAATAAACATTGAATAAACATTGAATTGTAAAGGGCCCTGTACACATTGGCCCAACCTCGGCAGAGCCAACGTCTCGGCCAACCTCGCAAAATGGCGGACAGCGATTACACATTAGCCAACATATCGACCAACCTCGCTTTGGCTGAGAGTGACAGGGGCGCACTGGCACTCTTGGGGGTCCTCGGCGAGAACTAGTGAAGGGGCCCCTGCATTTTATGGAGAAGTGCAATATCAAAGTTGGCATATTATTTAAAAAGTTGAACTATCATTACAGTAATTATGTAGATTATGAAAAATTTATTCGCTTAATACAAGTCGAATAAAATGACAAAAACCTTGCGAAAATTGAAAAAAAGTTTTTTTTTACAAGGTTTTTATCATTTTATTTAAGTTTTATTGAAACAAATAAATTTTTCATAATCGATATAAGTTACTGTAATGATAGTTCAACTTTCTGCAAAAAATAAGTCAGAAATATTGAAAAAAAATGCAATCTTTGATATTGCATATCTCCATAACTATTGATATTAGGTCATGATTGTTTGAACATTTTACGTAGGCAGGAATCTATCGGCCAAGTTTTTGTTCCTAGCTCTGGTACACCTGTGTATATTTTTTTATAATTTTCACATACATTGATTGAGCTACTTAACGTGGGTCAGGGGGCTATGTGCAAGCAATTTCAAATACGTGGCTTCAAAGCCGTAGCTGCAAGTAGGCTTATTTAATATCTATATCAAAGGTATAAGTTAAATATGTAATTGATAAATACTATGTTTACTGGAAATAATCACGCTATTTATTCAAGGATTAATATTAAGCTCTTTAAAACATTAATTTATCCTTTAGTACCTGCACTAAACCATCATTTTTTTCTTAAGTTCTTTACTTGTTTTTGTCACTTCATCGATAATTAAATTTTTACTTAAATTAATAGTTAATTATATTTATAAAAAAAAGATTCGACATTAACTCCTGATTCAAAGTTGATCTAAGCCTATTTTTTTATTATTTTTTATTTTGAAAAGATTTGGTCAAAAGTAACTTCCGTACAAGGAAGAGTTATTTTCTGGTTTGTGTCTTCTGGCCGATGTTTCAGATCCCATTGCAGGGTCCATCATCAGGGCTGATGTGCACACGGCATAGTACCCCAGAAGACACAAACCAGAAGATTCTGAGTGGCCGTGGAAACTTAAGAACATTATTAGGGATTTGTTAATATAAACTTATAAGTTATGTAAAGATTAGTAAAGAGCCCTGATTGAGATAATTCAGAAACAACATAAAAAGCGCACGCTAAACATCTAAAACACATTTATTTCTCTAAATAGTGAACATAATTCTTTTCTTGCAATTCTAATTCATAATCCTCACTCTTTTCTACATCATGATTCAGCTTTGGCTTATCTTGTTCATTTTTGTCATTTTCATCCCATTCAGTCTTTATGAAACTCTCATATTGGTCTACAAACTGTTTCAGCTCAATTACTAAATAACTTCTGTCAACTTTAGACAGTTTAGCAATACAACATAGAACTTCGCACGGCAAAATATCAACTTTTGTGATTTCTTGGAATTTTTTGAGGTCCAGCCAGGAACAGTCCATTAAACGTGGTACCAAAGTATAAACGGTAACCCGGGATTTACTTCTGAAGATTTCGATGCTCTTAGATTAAAATCTTCTTCCACTGAATATAAAATTGTTGCGAACTTAGCGCTCGATGAAATGGCTATCAGAAAGCACATCGAATATGACGGAGAAAATTATTACGGGTACGTAGATATGGGTACCGATATCAACGGTGATGATCTTGCGGTAGCAAAAGATGCTTTAGTGTTTTTTTTGACTGCCATAAATTCGAATTTCAAACTCCCATTAGCATATTTTAAGTGGAAGGAACTAACGGTCAATAGCGTGCATCTTTGATAAATCGATGTTTAGAAAAAGTTCATGCAGCTGGCGTAGAAGTAGTTTCATTAACTTTTAATGGCTGTCCCGTTAACATATCAATGGCAAAAATTCTAGGATGCTCATTTGACTATGATAATTTAAAGCCAACTTTTAAGCATCCATCTACAAAACAAGAAATTGTAATTTCTTTGGACGCATATCATATGTTAAAATTAATAAGAAATTGTTTTGAGAGTAAAAAAGTTATCATAGAAAACGAAAATAATGAAATCAATTGGAATTTTCTGGAAAAGTAAACTCTCTTTAATAAAAAGAAAACATGCATCGGTAACATAACGGTAACGGTAACATCGTTAACAAATTGCGGCGGCAACATATTAAATGTCATAATCAAAAATTAAAGTAAAGTATGCAAGTCGATTATTTAGTAATAGTGTAGCGCCATGATTGCTTTAAGAAACCAATTTGTGTTGAAAATAAAGATTAAATATTTTATTTTTTAGATATAGCCAAAAATTATTATCATGCAAATTATCAACCGTTTTTTTTTTTTGGATATTTAGATTTTTTGTCTTTTATGTAAGTAGATTTGTTTTAAAAATAAAATTATGATTGTTTAAAAATAAAAATTAATGAAAAAATTATAAATTATAAAAAATACAAACATAATTGCCTTTTATGGCGGTCATAACGTATTTCTTTTAAATAACCCGTTATTCCACTATTATAATAAATGTATAAACATCACTATTAAAGATAACAAATATTATTGTATAAAATACATTAACGTACTAAATAGCTACGTAAGTACTAACATAATAATTAATTTATTTGATGCACTAGGTAGTGGTCAAGACGCTTGATCTGCAGATTTTTGGTTCAAGCCTTATTTCAGAATGCTAGAATTCAGAATCCATTTTGTACAATTTTAAAGTAAAAACCTTTATAGCCGTATATATTTAAAATATAAAATAATTCATATTTATTATTTTCAATCGGTTTGACGAAACGAATTAAAAAAAATAGTAATAATTTTGGTTATGACTAAATAAAGTTGTTGAAATAAATTATATGAATTATAAAACTCATTCATTGTACACATAATTAATTTCTGTCCATACAACTATTTTTTCGTTGCTCCACCATAGCATAATGATTCATGCTTTCTTTGAAGTTTGTTTGAAATATCGACAATCGATGGATATAAACCAAGTTTGGCCAAACCTCGCTGAGTTGCGCAAAAAAACCCCTGTACACATTGGGCCAATGTCGTATTGGGTCATCCCGGCCAATGTGTACACGGTTCGGGAACATCGGCGGAGCGCCAAACTTGCGAAATGGCGGACAGCGATTACACATTAGCCAACGTCGGCGTCGGCCAACCTCGCAATGATCGAAGCGCATTTGGTTGCGCATTGCCGGCTGAGCCTAGGGTTGCCAACAATACTGTTAAAAACAGTATCATATTGTTTTTCACTACATTATACTTTTTACTGTTGAACAAAAATAAAGTACACAAAATATTGTTTTCAGCATCAAAATTCGTAAGACTATAAGTTTCAAACTGAAATGCTCACAGAAATATTAGTATGGATGATTTATATTCAGAATTAACAAATTTCAAAGTAATTTATGAAAAAGTATCAGAAGACAAAGATTTTCTTGAAATGTATTGGCCAAAAGTGGAGCCATTTATTAGTAAACAACTCAGAAGAATTTAAAAATATTACTAAAACTGTCTCATATCTACTTTCTGTTCCCGACACCTCAGCATTTACTGAAAGAATTTTTTCAGTAATGAATGCAAAGTGGCGGGAGGATAGAAATAGAGCAAATATTTATTTAATAAAAAATTAGCTCCTCATTTATTTTAATTTTAGTTATAATTGCGGTGAGGCGTATGAAGTTTTTAAAAAATAGTGTAAATTAATAAGTTGTGCGAGAAGCTCTAAAAAATATGTATTTAAAACATTAAATAAATAAAATACTGTTAATTTTTCTAAAATACTGTTTAATATTCTTCTCAGACCTAAATATACTTTATTTCTCATAAAAAAAGTTGACAACTTGAGCCACGCTTCTTTCTTTTGATGTGTGCTCGAAAAACCGACTACCAAGCCAAGTTTGGCAAATGTCTCTACGCACGGCCAAAAAGCCCTGTACACATTGGGCCAAACTTACTTTGGGCCAACCTCGGCCAATGTGTACAGGGCTCTTAAGAAACGGGCCTGATTGGCGCAGGGTTGCAAAGGTTTATTTATTTATTAAAAAAACAGTTCCGGTGTGCTCTCTAAATTGAAAAAAATCCGTTATATTCTGGTAACAAAAATATTATTGAACAGTATTTTCCCTTATCTAAGAACATAGAAAATAAATTGTGAACAATCTTTTAAATAGATTCTAGGCACATAAGTAGATACGATTATTTTTAACCCTCCATTTTTCTTTATTCTCTTGGGTGATAATGGTGTGTCTAGGAGGTGTTGGTAATGGCCGCTTGAAAGCTTTTACAATATTCCACTGCTGCAGCACTGCTACCTCACTGTTTTGAGATATATACCCATGTGAAGTGCTGGCTATAAAACTGTGACGGTACCTAACCAACCCTGTGCCATGTAACTAACGTCCGACTCAGCGATTTGTTTACATTAACATAATAAAATCCTCCGCGGCGTAAACATACGAGAGAGAAAAGGGATAGAGCCACAGAATATAGACCAAAAAGGTAGGGCTAGGGAGACGGGCATGGACGGGCGACACTACACTACCGGGTCTATGCCGTAACCATAGATAAGATAATATAATAGCCGTAACATCAGGTAGATCTGCGTCGCGTAACATCAGACTTTCTTTGGTCATCATTTACTTTATATTAGGGATGGGTCGTCCACGTCCGTCCATCGACGAGACGATCAACTAGTTGAATTCGTCAACTAGTTGACGCATCAACTTCGTTACGCGGACGCCGCGGGCGTTCTATCTAAACATCGGGACGATGGTCAACTGTCTACGGCTCGACGCGACGCTGCTCGACGGCTCAACCGTTGGCTATTTTTATTACGTTAATTTTTAAAATTTAAAGAAGTTCGAAGGAATATAGTTTCGGGGAAAGTAAAACCGCTACTTGTGCTTATATGTAAAAAGAAATATTTTATTTTATTTATTTGTTTACGCACATTAAAGGCTTTTACATATTGTTTTATATTCTTCTTAACTAACTAACTAACTAACCATCACGCCGTTTCCCTGCAGGGGTAGGCAGAGAGGATTGAACGCCACACTCTTCTATCCCGGCACACCACTTTTGCTTCGGCCACATTCATACATCTTCTCATACACGTTCTACGATTGTTGCGGCTTTTAACAGGGCCATCCTCAAATACTTGTAGTACCTGATCGTGCCAGGTCTTTCGCGGACGCCCTCTATTCCTGTTGCCTTCAACATTCGCCTCATATATTTTCTTAACCATCCTTTCCTCGTTCATACGTTCCACATGACCAAACCATCGCAGCACTCCTTTCTTTATTCTATCTACCACACTACAGCCAGCATTGCATTCACTTCTAATTTGTTCATTCCTCACTCTATCGACCAAAGATTTTCCACACAAGCGTCTTAGTGACCGCATTTCAACCGCATTCATTCTACTTTCATTCCTCTTTTGCCAATTCCAGGCTTCACTTCCATACATAAGGGTTGGCACTAGAACGCCATTATGTACCGCTAGTCTTGCTTCTTTTGACAGATTCTTATTGGCCCTAATTGCATTTAGTGCACCATTAACTTTGTTTCCCGCAGTTACTCTCCTTTCGATATCATTCTCAGCCTTGCCGTCTCTACTAAACATACTTCCCAAATACACAAACTCGTTCACTTGTTCTAAGCATTCGTTGTTTATAATTACATCACACTTAGTCACTCTTTCGTCTCTCTCGAATACCATCACTTTCGATTTGCTGACATTCATCAAAAGTTCACTCTGCATGCATACATCGGACATCCTGGATACCAAGCACTGCAGATCAGCTTCACTGTTAGCCACTAATACTGCATCGTCTGCGTATAGCAGACAGGATATGGTGAGTCCGTCCATTTTCGCTCCAACTTCTAGATCCCTCAGTTCTTTCATACAATTATCCATTTACAGGTTGAAAAGCCATGGTGACATTACGCATCCCTGTTTGACACCTTTTGTAATATCAAACCATGATGTGAATGTCCCATTAATTCTCACGCAAGCACTACTTCCTTCGTACAGGGATGCAATTGCCTGTATGAGTTTACTCTTTACCCCATATTCAGACAAAACCTTCCATAACTTTCGTCTTATCACTCTGTCATACGCTTTTTGGAGATCCACAAAGGCACAAAAAAGTTTTTGGTTCTTTGCCAAAAACTTTTCGGTCATCTGGCGCAGTGAGAAAATCTGGTCCATGCATCCTCTTCCACTCATGAAGGCTCCTTGTACATCCCACATTTTTTCTTTCGTTGTCAACCTCACTCTTTCTATCAATAAAGAAAGAAGTAGGTATACACAACAATATCAGGTGTAAGCAGTAAAATATAAATATAAACTACATATATAAGCAGTGAAAGTATTGGGTATAAGCATTAAAATATGAGTATAAAAATTAAAAATATAAATAAGTACAAAGCAGTAATGTGTGTATAAAAAAATATATTAGGTACATATCATTACCTGTGTACAGGGTTATATGGAAAACATTAATAACCTCGCAGGACTATATTCCTGCCTTGATTATGAGTCGAAAGCTATCATGACCTAATATCAATTGTTATGGAGATATGCGACATCAAAGTTTGAATTTTTTCAATATATCTGACTTATTTTTTGGAAAACGTTGGACTATCACTACACTAACTCAAATCGATTACGAAAAATTCATTCGTTTCAATACAAGTTAAATAAAATGATAAAAACCTTGACATTTATTTATTATCTATAAATTTATAAATAAATACATAATTTAAAAATACTTTACATTTGAGATGTTATCTAGAAATTTATTGAAGAATACATCTTTCAAAGTCAGGCTTTCACTTTGTGGTGACATTATTAATAAATAAATATATCTGTATTATTTGTCAACTTTAGTTTAAGGCTCAATCTGAGAAAAGGAACATTGTTCCCGAAACATGTAAAAAATCAATAAAAAGTGGTGTAAACAAAATTATAATAGATTTATTTTTTTATCTATAAAGTTGAAAATAGATCAACTAGTTGACGAATTCAACTAGTTGATCGTCTCGTCGATGGACGGACGTGGACGACCCATCCCTAGTACACCTGATATTGTTGTGTATACCTACTTCTTTCTTTATTATATTAGGTCCTTACATATGAAATTGGCGTTTTGCCGTACTGGCAAATTTGATCTCAAATATCTTCTCTTTGGTTAGGAATTCCAAATCCAAATTTATACAGCTATTTACTCATGTATTTGTGTATTAAAAATTATAATTAATTTGTTTTTTCATCAATTGTTTTTTTCTTTGCGTCACTCAGTTTACAAAATGAAAACTTGAAATATCGCGTTATTTACGAGTACGAGTTCCACCGTGGCACCAGTGCTGCAGAAACGGCTCGAAGGATTAATGATGTGTACGGAGACGGTGCCGCAAAAGAAAACACAGTGCGTTTTCGTTCTGGAAATTTCGACCTGCAGAACAAGCCCCGTGGACGGCTGGAGACCAAAGTTGATAATGAAGAATTGAAGGCTATTGTGGAAGCGGATCCATCGCAAACCACATCCGAGTTAGCTGCAGGCTGCGGTGTTAGTGATAAAACTGTTTTAATCCACTTGAAGCAAATTGGTAAGGTGAAAAAGCTTGAAAGGTGGGTACCTCACGAATTGAGTGAAGCAAATCAACAAACGCGCGTTGACTGCTGCGTTGCATTACTCAACCGGCACAATAATGAAGGGATTTTAAATCGAATCATTACCTGTGATGAAAAGTGGATCCTGTACGATAATCGGAAGCGCTCATCGCAATGGCTGAACCCTGCCGAACCAGCCAAACCATGCCCCAAGCGAAAATTGACTCCAAAAAAGTTACTTGTGAGCGTTTGGTGGACTAGTGCTGGTGTCGTTCACTACAGCTTTCTTAAATCTGGCCAGACGATTACGGCAGATGTCTATTGTCAGCAACTGCAAACCATGATGGAAAAGCTAGCTGCTAAACAACCGAGGCTGGTTAATCGCTCTAGGCCACTGCTGCTTCATGATAACGCTAGACCACACACTGCACAACAGACGGCTACCAAATTAGAGGAGCTTCAATTGGAATGTCTAAGACATCCACCGTACTCTCCGGACCTTGCCCCAACAGATTACCATTTTTTTCGAAATTTGGATAACTTCTTGCAAAGGAAAAAATTCAACTCCGATGGGGCAGTCCAAACTGCCTTCAAAGATTTTATTGATTCCCGTCCGAATGGTTTTTTAGTAAAGGGATCGATGAACTACCTATGAGATGGCAAAAGTGCATAGATAGCAATGGTACATACTTTGATTAAATAAATATATTATAATAAAAAAAAATCGGCTCAATGTTCCTCCCATACTAAACGCCAATTTCATACGTAAGGACCTAATATACGACTATTTATGTGCTGTATGTATCTTCTACGAATTATCCGGCATTTAATATATTTTAAATGTAGGGATCTCTTGTTTTTGTAACACACTGTTACGCACACTATGGATCGGTTGCATCAAATTGGTTTACAGTAATAGTTTTTTTAAAGCATAGATTATTACGAAAACGGGTTGTTTGATTAGTGGAAAATACAATAATCTATGCTTAGAATGAAAGATGACTATAAACCAACTTGAATAACCGGCATTAATCCGAATTAATAATTTACTAAGTAAACGGAGTAAACGTGACGGAGGTCACAATCCCTAGGTATTAGCATAGAAAAGAAGGGTATTAGGTATGAGAGACCCAATAAGAGGATTATTTCGTTTGTGTTTTTTCTGAAGAAAATTATTATATTTTTCTTTGATTTATAAATAAACGCCATTTTGCGACTCTCAATATTGTTACGTGGCGTGGCTCGCTCGAAAAATGAAATGTCACAACTCGTAAAATAAATCTTTTATTATCGCTTGTACATTATCTCTCACATTTTACAATCGCTCGCAACGCAATCTACTGCTATTTTTTATTCAAAAACACAAAAGAACAGCTCTCTTTTGTTTTTCTACTCGGGTAAGAACCCTTCCATTTCTTCGCTATTTATAAATCATGTTAGTTCTTATTTCAACCACTGGGCATACCGGCCTGCCGTTCTGCGCATGTAACACTTTTCTATGGAACTGTCAAATGTCAACGAACAGCTCGTTACACAGCCTCCCTCTCTCAGTACTGTTCGTCCCGAACAGGATCATTGTTGTCCCCATGAGATCTCCAAATTCCCATGCTGCCACACTCCAATACACGAGCGCGTGTTCTCACATCTATCTCAATCGTCATTGATTCATTTTCTTTTCAGCTTATCGCGTGCCTCAATTCGCTTCTTCGTTGCACGGAACCTCTCTGCTTCCTCGAACATTCCTTTTTTTTTTAAATCCTCAGCAAAAATGATTAGCAATCCAGATCGATACTTGGAAGTTCCATCCACCTGGGTCAAAGACGAGCACGTTACGCTTGCCCTTTGAATTTGTGTTGAACTCGTAAGCCCGCGCCGCCACAGTGAGCTCATTGATGATCTGCAGCACGTTGAGCTTGACTGTCCTGACCACATTCCTGATAGCTTGTCGCTGAGAGTCACTGAAGTAATCTGTCATAGCCAGAACTGCTTCCTTCACACTCTGGTCCACGTATGCTTCGGTCGTCTGTTCCATCTCGTCCAACACCATGGGACTTATTTCATCGGGAGAGAGTTTCTTGTTCTCCCCTTTGTACCCTACTTGCACCATGGGCTTGTCCTCCACGGTGACTACGCACAAGGGCCAGGGCTCTATGTCCTCCTGTATCTTGAGTTCACTGAACTCGTGCTGCTCGACGTCGTACACAGTATTGCTGAGGTCCATCGCAAACTGGTCCTCGGCCACATTTTCCATCGTCACCTGGTCCTCAGCCGCATTTTCCGTCGTCAGCTGGTCCTCGGCCACATTTTCCACCGCCACCTGGTCCTCAGCTGCATTTTCTATCGCCACCTGGTCCTTGGCCACATTTTCCATCGTCACCTGGTCCTCAGACGCATTTTCCATCGTCACCTGGTCCTCGGCTGCATTTTCCATCGCCACCTGGTCCTCGGCCACATTTTCCATCAGCCTCTCACTATCGACGAAGATCATTTCTGCAGGTGTTGTCCCATTTCCTTGGTCATACCTAATGTTTGAGGGCGCCGCCGTTTCGTACTGCCTGTGGTTGCTATCCTGTAAACATCGTTCGTCGAATGTAGAAGGCTTTTTCCCTGTCGACCCTGTAGCATTCTCTACTTGAACCTTCTGGCAATTTCTTACTTCATCCCGGAGTTTCTCGATTTCATGTCGTGTCTTTTCAGCGTCACGTTTTACGTCTTGTCGAAGATCCTTGATATCTTCTTGAAGATTATTGACGTCCAGTTTAGTGATCTGCAATCCTTTTTGTTGCTTGTCAACACTTTCCCTAAGCTCCTTGATGCCTCCTAATTTGACGTCCAACAACATTCCCAATTTTTGCTCCTGTTCTTCCTTGTCTTCTTGGCGTTTCCGCTCCTGTTCTTCCTTGTCGTCTTGGCGTTTCCGCTCCCGTTCTTCCTTGTCTTCTTGGCGTTTCCGCTCCAGTTCTTCCAGCATCTTCATTATCATATCGCATTCCGCATCCGAAAATTCCTCCATGGTTGCCATTTCTTCCTGTGCCACGATCTTCACGTTGATTTCTTAAAAATCTCCCGAATCCCGCTTCTGACGCCAGTTGTTACGTGGCGTGGCTCGCTCGAAAAATGAAATGGCACAACTCGTAAAATAAATCTTTTATTATCGCTTGTACATTATCTCTCACATTTTACAATCGCTCGCAACGCAATCTACTGCTATTTTTTTTATTTAAACACAAAAGAACAGCTCTCTTTTGTTTTTCTACTCGGGTAAGAACCCTTCCATTTCTTCGCTATTTATAAATCATGTTAGTTCTTATTTCAACCACTGGGCATACCGGCCTGCCGTTCTGCGCATGTAACACTTTTCTATGGAACTGTCAAATGTCAACGAACAGCTCGTTACAATATGTATATTTTGATAAATTTATATGTATTTTTGTTTGCATTTTATGTTTTTGTCTCATGTCGTATACTGCTTACTTAAGTAACTTAAGTAAAACGAATTAGAAAAAAAAATCCAAAAATGAGATAATTTTTAGACTGTAGGTAACACTATATTGATTGGGGCGCCCTCTTTGATTCTCCAGGTAAGTAAAACGGACTGTACCTGACTTAAAACATGGGAAAAACTTGATTTCGGAATGAAGGCTTCAATACGCACAAGCTTATTAATTTAAAGAGTACGCTTCATTAGATACTGAATTAGATACTTCACGTCGATACTGAATTAGATACTTCACGTCGATACTGAATTATATAGTATCGGATACTGAAATTAAGCACTTTGTCTACTTCAATAAACTACATGAAGTGAGCTAATTAGTGATTGGTCCGCTCTGTACTCACTACTACAATGTAGTACTACACTACATTGAAGTGCACATTTCGCACATTTTGGTGTGTAGTGCACACTACAAACTACAAACACCAAAGTTATTGAAAGTATAAACTTCAAATAGTACACTTCATTTCAAAGCGTACACTACAAAGTACATACACTTCAAAGTTATCGAAAGTATGAGAAACACATTTTAAATAGTGTATTTTTTACGTGAAATTTTTGGAAAGTTGATGTAGATATATGAAGAATTTTCTGGAATCTGTAACAACCCCCCTCCCCCATGGTTTGAAAAGTTTTGGGAGCTATGAAGAAATTTTTGGGAAGTTGATGTAGCTAAATGGAGAAATCTTTGGAAACTGTAACCCCATGGTTTGAAAATTTTTTGGAATTGAACGAAGAAATCTGTCTGGCGACCTTTTTTTTTTTTTAGGTCGCCAAATGTTACTTTGGAGAAAATATCGTCATTTATGTAAATATTTTTGTCGTTGACCTTTTTTTTTTTTTTTTTAGCTCGCTAAATTTTTATTTGGGAAAAAAATACTTCATTTCATTTAAAAATTTACTTCACTATTACTTCATTTCATTACTTCACTTCATTAATACTACAATTACTTCATTTCATTAATTCACTTCATTACATTACTTCACTTCATTACATTACTTCACTTCATTAATACTACAATTACTTCATTTCATTACTTCACTTCATTAATACTACAATTACTTCATTACTTCACTTCATTTACTTCACTTCATTTCGTAGTACTACAATTGTAGTGTACACTTTGTAGTCTTCAAACTGGTGAACGTGTGTGTGTTGTAGTCTTCATTTTGAAATGAAGTTTTTCCCTTCGCTAGAGCTAATTGTAGTAGGTACTAGGGATGGGTCGTCCACGTCCGTCCATCGATGAGACGATCAACTAGTTGAATTCGTCAACTAGTTGACGCATCAACTTCGTTACGCGGACTATCGTTGGCTATTCTTATTACGTTAATTTTTTAAATTTAAAGAAGTTCGAAGGAATATAACTTCGGGGAAAGTAAAACCGCTACTTGTGCTTATATGTAAAAATAAATATTTTATTATTTATTTGTTTACGCACATTATAGGCTTTTACATATTGTTTTATATACTTCTTTCTATATATAATAAAGAAAGAAGTAGGTATACACAACAATATCAGGTGTAAGCAGTAAAATATAAATATATAAGCAGTGAAAGTATTGGGTATAAGCATTAAAATATGAGTATAAAAATTAAAAATATAAATAAGTACAAAGCAGTAATGTGTGTATAAAAAAATATATTAGGTATGATGTATTCATATCAATTTGTCTTCAACAAGTCAAGCTTGTTGGTCTTGTGGTTAGGACACTCGCCTCGTGATCCAAAGGTCGCGGGTTCGAACCTCACTCCAGACTAGCAAGTTAGTCCTATTTTCATAGTACAAGCGTTTAGCTTAGTTTGAAAATAGTAAGAATATTGATGTGACACGTATTCCGTGTTCGCATCTCTATTTTTTTTAAAAAAAAAAAAAAAAAATTTTATTGTGAAAAACGCGCCAATTTCGATCGTATTTGTTTCCGACAACGGGGTGGTCGTTTTTTTCGTAAGAGAGACGGGAGCCGAGGGTCAATACATTTAAAAATTTCTTTTGTCGTAAGAACACCCTCATGGTCGTAGCCGCACATGTTAGAAAGCCATAAATTTCTAAGGAGACGGGGTACATGATTTTTACCAAATTTTCTCCGAATCCGTGCTAAGGAAGCTATTAGTTTTTAAAATTGACATTTAACATGGTTCGCCAGTCCATTCATTCATTGTAGAAAAATCTCGCCTTGCTTCCGTATATTCTTGAACGGTAATAAATTATATAGCCCCAGCCGGGGTGGTCCAAAAGCCATATGTGCCTAGACGCGCATTCCATCTATTGTTTGATTAGACTAGTTATTAATAACATATATATATATAGATATATATATATATATATATATATAATATTTATGATATATATATTATAAAAGCAGCAGATAATAAAAAGTTAGCTGGATTGCGATATTTTAATAGATTATTATAGGTAGATATAGGTAGACAATGATTAGGATTCTTTTATCAATTTTAAATGTACATAATTATAAAATTTTCAATTGTATGTATGTCAAATGTAATCTAGTTGTAGTAATATTATTTTTGTAAGTGATTACGTCATAGTTCGGTTGACCACCGAAAATAAGTTTAAAAATAAGGTATGCTAAGATGTATTTCATCGTATAGTTTTAGATAATTGTATAGTTAATTACATAATGTATATGTGATTGTATGTTAGGTACGCTAATAATAATTTTATGATATATGATAATAAAATAATTTTGAACGTAATTAATTGTATGTAAAAAGTATTTATAAGTGGTATTAATTTTAAGATTTTTATTTCTTGTTAGTTAAGATTAGTTAAGTAAGATAATATCAGAGGCGTAACCAAAAATTAGGCCTAACGAATAAGATTAATTGTTGGACAGGAGGGTAGTGGCCAAAAACGTTGAAGGGAAGTGGCCAAAACGTTGAAATGTATAAAAACCCTGCGTGGCCACTCCCACAGGCAGTTGGGACTTGGAAGTAGTTGGGGGTAGTTCGTTGGACAAGCAGTTGGGACTTGGAAGTTTAGTGAGAGTAGTTAGTTGGAAGTGGGATTGTGATGTGAAATACGGCGTCGGCCGGCAGCGATGAGGTGGCTGTCGGCCGACAATCAATTAAGTGGACCGCGGAAGGAGTGCCGAGGAGAAAGAGGGAAGAGATCTCGGCTAGTCAGAGCGACAGTCGAGAGGACCACGCCGAGAAGCCCCAACGGAGTAACAACGGACCACGACGTGGCCGCTGTTACGGACGAGGAAGAAGAGGACAAGGGCGGAGCCGAAGACCATTGGAGATGGTCAGCTGGTTATCAGGGCGATAACCAGCCCGCCGCCAGCGCAGAAGGAGACCAGCGTGAGATGGGCCTCACGCCATGCGTCACCTTCGGCGTCGCTGGAGCAGACGCGCGAGGGAAGTCGCGTTCGGCGCCGCGCCGTCATGCCGACGCCCGCGCCACCGCGACCAAGACGTCGCCAGGTTCACGACGTTAGACAGGTTAGATATAAGGCTAGGTTTTAAGATTATGATAATTTTCCAAAGATTTTAAATAAATGCAAAATTCAAACTTGAATGTTTTCATTTAAAATTTTCCCACCACCATCCCCTTAGTGATCATCGCTCCCCAAATTGTTTGATAGCACGTCAGAGCGGCGATCGTAGCGGGGGATCTGCCCTCTGAAAAGTGGAAAATGACCACGAGTGCGTATCAGGTACATATCATTACATGTGTACAGGGTTATATGGAAAACATTAATAACCTCGCAGGATTCCTGCCTTGATCATGAGTCGAAAGCTATCATGACCTAATATCAATAGTTATGGAGATATGCGACATCAAAGTTTGATTTTTTTCAATATATCTGACTTATTTTTTGGAAAACGTTGGACTATCACTACACTAACTCAAATCGATTACGAAAAATTCATTCGTTTCAATACAAATTAAATAAAATGATAAAAACCTTTACATTTATTTATTATTTATAAATAAATACATAATTTAAAAATACTTTACATTTGAGATGTTATCTAGAAATTTATTGAAGAATACATCTTTCAAAGTCAGGCTTTATTATTTGTCAACTTTAGTTTAAGGCTCAATCTGAGAAAAGGAACATTGTTCCCGAAACATGTAAAGTATCAATAAAAAGTGGTGTAAACAAAATTATAATAGATTTATTTTTTTATCTATAAAGTTGAAAATAGATCAACTAGTTGACGAATTCAACTAGTTGATCGTCTCGTCGATGGACGGACGTGGACGACCCATCCCTAGAAGGTACCTACTAGCGATGGCTCGTTGACGTATTTATCGTAGACGAAACGAGACCGTCCATCGACGAGTCGATCAACTAGTTGAATTCGTCAGCTATAGTTGAATTCGTCAACTATAGTTGAATTCGTCAACTATAGTTGTATTCGTCAACTATAGTTGAATTCGTCAACTATAGTTGAATTCGTCAACTAGTTGACGCGTCAACTTCGTTATGCGGACGTTCTTGGTTCTACGGGACGATGTGTCTAGGGCTCGACGCTGCCTGACGGCTCGACCGTTGGCTATTTTTATTAGGTTACTTTTTAAAATTTAAAGAAGTTCAAAGGAATATAGTTTCGGGGAAAGTAAAACCGCTAAAATTAAATTTTATCATCTCTTTTCAGGTAGATTTAAGAAGTCGAGATCGATTGAATAAAATATTGATCTTAGAAAAATATCTAGCCGGCCTTTTAGACTGTTAATTAATAATAGTTTCATCGTATAAAATAAAAATATCATTGTTAACCCATAGATAACCTAGAAATTTTGCAGCCCTTTCAAAAATAACTGAGTAGATAAAAGCTGATATTTTTTTCAAACGAGTGTAGTTGTTTCAATAAATTCCTAATTCTATGAGATAAATTTAAATTATCCAAAGGCTTACTTTTTCCAATGATGTATCTATACAAAAGAAAATAAAGTGTAAAATAATTAAATAGAATTGTTCTATTTTATAGTGCGAATTCACCGAAACGTCTCACAATGCAAGTAAAAAATAATATAGCAAAATTATGTCACCACAAAATAATTTTGCTATAAAAATAATAGCTTATAATTAAGCCTGTCTCACCCTACGCGCGCATTCAAATTTCAAGTCTGTCATAGTATCGTGAACAAAGATCTGCACTCTATTGTCGTGTACTTTAGAGTTGAAATGAAGTCTAAGCCGTCTACAAGTCGACAGCGAGAGATGAGAGAGAAATAAAGGGAGACGTCTTGTCTTGCTCTCGCTCGTTGCTTTGCACTACGTTGAATCTCGAATCGTCCACCATCTACGAATTCAACTATCAACTAGTCCATGCGATAAACGTTAACCGTCGACGCGTCTATGCAACGTCAACGGTTAATTTCAACTAGTCCATCTATTCAACGCCCATCGCTACCTAATATCATAATAAACGTCAAAACAAACAAAAAAATGCAAACATCCCTAATATCACATTATTCATAATAAGTAAATTACGAATAATATGACAAAGTATATTCACAAATAAATATTCATAAAAGTTCATACTGTACTGTCTTAGGCTACAAAAAAAATATTTGAAGGAAATTTTGAAAAAATAGAATTTAGATAAATGCCATACCTTGGAAATTAACAGCAAAATTACAGGGATTGTACAATGTCAACAGCTGCTTATGAGTGTGCCTCGCAACCAAATAAAATTCTAAGGAAATGGAAAAAAAACGGGAAGCTTATTCATTTTCGAAAAGCATAGTTGCTAATCAAATGCTTTATCCGCTAGGATTATTGCAGTCAGAGTTAATAACAGACAAAACTTTAAAATATGTATAAACCAAGCAAATGTCAAAATGGCCCTACATATTATTAGTGAAGTACGTTCTTACAGTGCAGAGTGGACTCATGACTAATTCTGGTATGATTTCTATAATTTTGAGATAAAAAAGTATGTAATAATCACATATCGTCGCTGTATATATAATAAATCCTATATGCCGTTTAGTACATTCTGAGATGAACGAATCAATTTGTCAATTTGGATAATGGAGATATACTAAAAAAAACATTGACTTTCATCTGGAAAGTCTGCCTAGTAATTATTTAAAATATTTTTTAGAAATCTAGTCTGTGCAATTATTTTTTAAAACAGTTTTATTCGTTTATCTCAGAATGTGCTAAAACGTCACATAGGATTAATTATTAATTATACAGCGACAATATGTAATACTCCTATATTGCTAATGACCATAAGTGGAGGTGTTACTCTACTTTTATCTCATTGCTGTTACTTGAACTATTGTGCGCAAGCGTCGTGACTCATTTATCCCATGTGGTGGCGCTGATTGTATATAAACTGGCGCTAATTCTCGGACATTCGCATTAAGACTCGAAGTGACACCGGTATGGGTGAGACAAACACATATTTCTGCACTGTAGTGATTTCGCCTGTTTCCAGACCCTGCTAGCAATAGGAGTATTACATATATATGGTAATAGTAATAGTTAAGAAAAAGTGTACATAAAAAAAAAACTAGTTGTTTCGATTGGTGGAAAGTACAAATGACTATGCTTCTCACTATTATTATTACTGATCAAACAACCAATTGAATTAATATTTTTTTGTATAGTTCACATTACAAAGGTGTCTCTTAGCTAGTAGCAAAAACTTCAGGGAATTAAATTTAAATAGAAAATATTATTTTTACTTTGTGTCGACATTTATGCAGCGGCAACATCAAAGTTTGCTTTTCTTTCAATATTTTTAGCTTATCTTTTATAATACATTATAAAGTTTTTGTATTGAATATTAAAAATTTATTTGCTTTAATACAAGTCAAATAAAATAATTAAAATCTTGTAATTTACAATTTTTTTTTTTGTAAGGTTTTGTCATTTTATTGGACTTATAGAAAAATGAATTTTTAACATGCAATATATGCAAAGCGTCCTACAAAAAATATTAATAGTCCCACATTTTACACAAGATAAGTTAGAAATAGTAAAAAAAAAACTTTGAAGTTGCATATCTCCATGAATAGTTACTGATACTTCATTGCTTGACCATTTTCGATACCTACCTTATTTTGGCATGAAGCATTGTGGACTGGCCATGTTACAAAATGTATATAATAAGAATGGGATTTCACATTTTCACAAAAAAATAAATGTAGGTATAATAAGGTTTCCGAATAAAAATAAACTATTTTGTTTAATAATATTTACTTCCATATAATATTTTGAATACATATGCATGTATATAATAACAGCTATTTTGTTTCTACATTAACATAATACATGAGCATATGTTTAATATACTCTGGTAATAATTTATATCTTATTTACAATGTATACATGTCTTAAACATTAAATAAAAGTAGATTACCATATGAATCTATCTGTTATTGTGCATTAGAAAATTGAAATGACTCAATCATTAAGCCTTGGTAACAACACATTTTTCATTTTCTATAAAAATACCATTTCTTCATAAAATCTTCATCAAATGTTAACTTCTCTCAAAATTATATGCTACCAAAAATACATAATTGGGATAACAATAGTATATGTTCTACATAACAAAAGTTTCTTACTGGAACCAGTTATCAACTGGAAAGATCATAAGAGTTAAGTACTTGTTAGACAGAACAGATTAGACGGCCTCACCAGGAAGGCTTCCTAATTTAATGCAATGCCTGGCATTAACATATTTTTAAAAACAAACACATCAAATGGATTTATCAATCAAATTCACAATATTTATTATTCAACATTTTCTTTATACATTAATATTATTATTGACTTGTTTTTATAAAAATGCTTAAATAAACCCACAATAGTAACAAGTGGGAAGTTATTCTATTTATTTTTCTAATATTATAAAATGTTATTATTGAAGCAACAATCTTATTTACAAAAAGAATATACTTTGAAGATGTACATCTACTTTATTTGGCCAAACGGTAACAATAATTGGAAATATGCAACAATTGTATTATATCAAATACCTAGGAAGACGTTTTAAAAGAATGTCACTACTTTGACCATATAGATACAGCAAGTTAAATATATATTTAATATTATTAAATCAATTTTCCAATGGCTGCTAATTAATCAATTCAAATATATATTGCCTTATACATTTGGAAGTATTTATTAGTAGCCTGACAGATAATACAAAGACAAAACTAAAGCATTTTCATTAAATAAAACGGTTTTCAGCAAGTTAAGTTCTTGGAAAGCCTAATATGTATATTTGAAAGATGTTGAAAAAACTTGTACCTACATAACAAATATGTACGTATATTACACATGAATTAAAAATATGGTTGGCATGTATTCGAGCCAGCATAACTGATAAAGATCAAGTAAACTGGGATTGAAAACTTTTTTCCATAGTTATTAGATGACTATATAATATATAACATGAGTACCTATAATATGCTATGAAAAATTAATTGCTGAAAGTCAGTATGCTAATTTTCTTTAAAAAACTAATGGCTTGCGTAACCTAATGAGAAAAAAAATAAAGAACAATTAAATTGATTTGAATCAAATATATTAAAATTTATATCAATATTATTGACTCATATTATTATGAATACTATAATTTTTTTTTTCATGTAAGACAGTTCAAAAACATCTATTTATCAAATTCACATGTCAGGAAATCACTGATGAACAATTCATGGTTAATTTTCCACCAAAAGTGATAAAAGTAAACTGCCATAAAGTATGAGAATGGTACAATTTGATGCCACGACTAAAATGGGTTATGAAAAAGCAGTTGCAGAAATCGTTTGCCAATTTGAGTTAATATTGGTTGTAAAATTGATCAATGATTATTCCCACATATGGAAAAAATGTCTTTATAGAAATTATATAGGTAGATAATAAAACAAAATTAAATGTAGTGACTGTTAAGGGACTTAAAATAATATTAATAAATAATTAGTGCATATTAAATAACAAAATGTAAAAATATTTTTCAACTACGATAAAATAGAGAAATTTTCAATATTTTTTTCAATTATGATAAAAAACATTTGGTAAAAGTGGATCGATCTAGCATCTATCTAAAGGATTCTTAAGATTACAGCAAAACATAAGATGTGGGATCAGTCACAATAATCTGAAATTATTTATGCTTATATAATATTTTAAATTTGGAATCTGATTTCTAATATTCTTACATACAAAAATGCCTTTCTAACAAATTTTTATTATATGTGGCAATAAAAACTTCAACACTCATCTTATCCACACATCCGTAATATTATTTTGTGTATTTGTTGACAAATCACGCTCTGAATCTTGTTTTATTTTAAACGTAATAATTTGTCATCTCTAACCGAGAAACTGTTTATTTCTTCTTAATTATTCACGATCTTGTGAATGAGAAACTCAAAACATACTATTTTTAAAGCACACTTGGAAAAGAAGACATATTCTACTTCTCAAAAGAGAGGTATAATATATAATATATTTTATAAGTTACATTTTCTACAAAGAAAGATGATCTAAACATTTTTAAATATATAGCACATTAATGATGGCAACCTTTACTTGATAAAATATTTAAAACTATTTCTATTGTCTCTACATTCTTAACATCACAGAAAGATTTTTTAAATTTATTAATTATATTAATATATATGTTTATATATAAATATTCAATGAATATGTTTCTGACAAACTCTTTTGAAATCAGCTAATATTAAAATTTTGGAAAAACAAAATAATCAAGAACAGTTACGCCTAAAAGAGGGTTTTTCAAAAATTACCTGCACTTTGACATTTATACTTTTTGTGACTTTCATTAGCTTCCCAATACTACAATATATTACGAATTTGTTTATTTCCTATATTCTTTGTTTTATAAAATAAAGAACTCATTGGTTTAATAAAGATGAACTCAGTAAACAAAC
This sequence comes from Agrypnia vestita, assembly GCA_016648135.1. Lineage (NCBI taxonomy): Eukaryota > Metazoa > Arthropoda > Insecta > Trichoptera > Phryganeidae > Agrypnia > Agrypnia vestita. Next base: position 48,083 of record JADDOH010007878.1, on the reverse strand, counting down.
ATTGTTTTAAAATTAAAATATTTATAAAAATTGAAATGGTTATTTAGGAACAGAATAAGATTTATGCGAAAGACACATTTTTATTCTTACATCCACACCAACACGCCACAGTAAGCAGAGATGATAGAATGCTTAAATTCTTGTGTCTTTTTGCTTCTTCTATTGCATCCATTTGGATACTTTCATTTTATGGGTTCCGATGTTAGCCTTCTTCGATAAATGGCTGCTTCTGAAAAATTGTACCATTTACACACTTCTATCTAATTTGTGTGGTCATTCTCTCTACACATTCCAAGTATAATAAAACCCAATTAATTCGAACCCTGGTAATTCAAAACATGATATAATTTGAATTTTTGAAAACCTTAAAGTCCCAAAATGTTAATTTCATAATAGATTATGATAATTCGAAAACCCGATGGTTCAAAATAATTTTTAGCCCCGTGCACCATAAAACAATACATTTTAGTTCACATAATTCGATTTTTTTTGAAATTTGAAAAAATTGAAAAAATGTTTTGTTTTTTCACGGGCGAGAACAACCAAATTTGTCAATATTGAGAACTTTAGTATTACAAATGTCGCGATATTTGTATAAGCATAATAAATATCGCGTTTTTGAAATGATTTCTTGAAATTTTCAAAAATATGCACATTTTTCACAAAATAATTTTTTGGGTTTTACGACTTTTGGCAAATTTTGCAATAGCATCGCGATTTTTTTTTATACTTAGAATTTTAAATTAATGGAATTCTGCATGACTCAGAATGTTTTTTAGGGTCTCTGGAAATTCAAATTAACGAGATTCGAATGTACATAAGTTAACTAATACCATTACTAAATTGCTTGGATTATTTTCAACATTTCTCGGACATACACTGTCTTCCTGTATTTTTTTCCCTTCCAAGTTGTCCTGATATAGGGAAGTATTGGTACAAAGAAACTATATTTAAAATAAATAAAAATAGGTAACAGTAATAAATGAAGAATACATTTATAATTGATATCTGTACAAAGCATAAATATGTAAGATTATTACATTTTAAATGTAGTAGTGAAATGTTCCAATAAAATAAAAGATATAGAACCTCTCCAAACATTCTGAAACTTGAAATCTTAAAATGTAAAGGCACAAACAAATTGACGGATATATACAAACATTTGAAGTACCCGTGGAAGAAGATACCCGAAAAAATAAAAATAAAATATACACATGTATATATTTTCTATTTTAAAAATCTTAAGTAATATTTGTGTCAATGATTCATACCAAGATTAAAAATATTTATCTCTAGAACAGACAAAGTTTACAAAGTACGTGTCATTATAAAAAAAAACTAAACTGTATATGACTAGGGATAATGTGTGTATAATTGTTGGTTAGTAAAAAGGTAATGAATAAAAGGTAATGATATTTTAAATGAACATACGCCGGGTACAGAGGATGCAGACAGCAAAAAATAATATGTGTAAAATATTAAGTAATATAAAATATGTTGATTGTAATTTGAGACACATCTTTAAATCAAAAATAGTATTTAATATTGAATTCGGCCAGGCCAGATTAGTGAAATATTATTATTGTTACCTACTAAAATTAGCTGAAAATTAAACATATAGGTACGTATGATAATAAAGCTATAAGAGAATCTGCTTGTCTAGCTTTCTTTGAATGTTATCTAAAGAAATAAGTAAAACCCATCTCTGAAAATGATGAAACCCGAGGTGTCGGTTTCATGAAGCTACAACACAATCAAATTAAAACATATGAGGTTTTTCAAGAAATCAGTACTCATTTAAAGATGGGAAATTTTTATTGATTGATATTTTATGCATCTATTTCCAATGAATATATTTAATTAGGTGGTCGTGTAGATAATGCCTTATCAGTAAACATTACCTTATAATTAATTTTATAGCGAATTGAATATTCACGAGTAGTATTACTTAAAAAAAGACGTATTATAATATTTCATTCTGTGAATAAGTAGGGTATTTCATATAAAACATTATTGAACTCATGTCATCTGCGTATCAGTCACCAAAATCTGACAGTTTATCAAGTAACTGACTAATCTTCTGACGGAGCAGACGTGACAGCGAGAAAGTCGCCGTATGTATTTCACCATACACAAAATATTTCCATTCCAAAAATGACTGCCATTTCACAGTTGGTACCATTTTTTATCTTTGTATTTCAGCATTAGCTGATGGGCTGTGGAGCCAAACTCCTGAGCGTTGCTGGCCATTCTTTCTGCCCTGTCTTCCAGCTGTCCCAACTTCTCTCCTCTCTCCACCACCATCATGTGAGCTCGAGCAATTTCTGATGTTGCAGTTGATGCCCTTGTATTGATTGCCTCTACATTGCCTGTTGGACCTGGTATGTGTTTAGCGACTGTCCTATTTGGTTTGCCACTGCCTTCTCCAACTACGAAATATAATAGAAACATGTATAATACACATATTTACTAATGCGAAGATATCAACTCGCAAATGAAAAGTAATAGAAACAGAAAAAGCTATTTTAGGCCGGCGCCACACTGGGCGTATCTTACGCCGTGTCTTTTCGGTTGCATCAAATCTGCAACCGAATTTAGCAACCACATACTATATTCTGCGGCGAACTGCGCGGAGAACAAACACACGTGCGGACAGTCCGTCGAATGTGGCGCTTTGCATTTAAAATCTTGAGATTCGACATCACTGATTTTACGTAGGTTCCGCGAGTGGAGAACCAAACAGATGCTGAAGTGAGCGTTCTGCCAGTGGAACGACTAATGAACCGTGTAGTGTGTTCGATAAGCGCATATTGTATGATAAGAAATATAGCGGCGTTCCACGGCGTCAAAGACGCGACGGAAGATACGCCTAGTGTGGGGCCGGCCTTATTGTCATAAATTAATACTTTACTCCTTCTCTTACACCAGTCACTGACTCTCATTGAGTAGTAAGTAAAAATATTTTTCTTTGTTTAAATGTTTTTGTTGTTAACTTTATGTAAAAATAAACAATAAATAAATAATTAAAAAAAGAATAGATGGCAATACTTAGGAAGGACATACTAGAATGTTGCCCCTATACCATTTATATTACAAATATATGAAGACCCCATGGCAAGAAGTTGTTAACTAACATTTTTATGAAAAATGAGTTAATAAATCGTCTAAACTAAATATTGTACGCTCTTTCTATTAGAAATAAGTTCAGAACTTAAAAATAATTAGAACATGTTCAAATCACAGGGATGAACATGTTAACTACACTTTTTCATAAAAATCAAATCAGTTACTAATGGAAAGAACATGTTATCTTCAATAATAACGTGTTCATACCATCATTCTGAAATTAACATGCTTTTAATTTGATTGGAATATTTATGATTAATATAAATTTTACTCTTGCAGTACTGTCATATATTTGTTTTTATTTGAAGACTACTATAATATATACTTATATATATATTTTTCAATAATTTTAAATGGTACATACCATGTTTTGTATTATTAATTAACATGCCAGGTATTTTGTAATTTTGGACAATGGATAGTAAAAACGGATAGCATTTGAAGGGTTGTTTGATGTTCGTGTTTTACCAATTTTAAAAAGGTATTTTTCTATTAAAAATCAGTTCCAGAGGCGAAAAAATGGTTGTTAACTATGATTTTTTAGGGAAAATTAGTATATTGTTATTTTTTTGTGCATTAATGCGTTTTTTTACTTTGTAAATACTTTTTTGATATTTTAGTGACATAAATCAATAAAAACTAATCTTGAATTAGCAACAAAACATATTTTTCAAAGGCGAAATGCAAATGTCTAATTATCTCAAAATGGCTCGAATGTTACTTAACAACTTCTTGCCATGGGGTTTTCATATATTACAAATAATTAAAAAAAGGGAATAATGCAGATATATTAAAAACAATTTTAAAAAGCTTTGTTGAGAAATGAAAATGCGTATTTTAATATTATGACATACAAATGTTAATATCAGACAGAAATATTTATAAGTATACCAAAAACATTGATGAATTTAGACATGATGTAAATTTGGTGATTATCTCAACAATAAAAGTTCCTTCTTTAACCCTTTATTTTAAATAAAATTATAAAATTAAAATATATATTTTAACTAGTGGTCTGTAGTCAGCGGTGGTCAGGTTTAGTTAAAAATAAGTTTGTGGGGGAATTGTTTTTCAAAACCTCCAAATAATAACAAAATTTCCTCAAGTTTATCTGGATACCCGACTTCCTAAGACCCTCTCCCTCAGTGTGAAGTATGAGAATATCACAAAAAGTATGCAAAATTTGGGTCAGATATGTCAAACATAAAAAAATACATTGTTGGGCGGGGCTGGAGTAAAGGGGGAGGGGGGAAATTGTGTTACCCGCTGGGTCCCAAAAAATGCAAAATTTGGGCCAGATTGGTCGAACAGTGCAGAGTTTTCTGTTTTACGGCCAATGATGTTGCTGAACCAGAACACATTGAAAAATATTTTGTAAATAAATTTTGACGTTTAATTTTTAGGTAAGAACATATGTTTTGTTTGAAATGTATCAAAATTGACAGCATCCACGGTGACAAATCATCATCTATACTATGGATGATAGCTAATGGCAGATATTAATAGTTGTGCAGCGGACACTATCGGCCGCACAACGGCCTGTACAGTCAATAGCCAATTGGAGACACCGATGGCAACATAGTAGGCGCCGATTGCTTAACTGCTAGTTTCAATTAAATGCTGTAATGTCATTTTATTTAATTTCTAAGGATTTCAATATGATTACGTAAATAAAAGGGAATGATATTTTTGTAGTGTTAACTTTGTGATGGGACATATTTATTAATTACAATAAAACTAACAATCTTTATATAAACCACAATGATTTTTTTTAATGTTTACCGGTTTCGATACTATTGTATATTTGTCAGGACAGACACACAATAACATCGTTATTGTTGTCCTGATGAAGATACTGCGCTATGGAAAAAATCAATGTGGTAAATACAAAGTTTTTTTAAGTTAATAAATGTGAATGAGTTTTAAAGTTGGCCCGTTGGTTTTAGTTATTGTTGTTTTTATACTACATAATATAATAGTGTATCAGGGTCAATAACAGCCTATTGACGGTCTGTGTGTGGTAAAAAAATATACATGTACTGATATCTGACAGTGGGCAATTGTGAAACATGCTTAATCAGAAAATATCCCTCGTGCATCCAACTAACAAGGCTTATTGAGCCGGTTTGATTGAGTCGGTTAGCCAGGTCAGTCAAGTAAGCCACATCGCCCAATGCTATTTCTATCATTCATAGTAATTTGTTATTACAAATGGGATCATAAAAAGTAAATAAATTTTGGATTATGCAACATCCATTGACTTACACAGCTCTTCCCTGTCGAGTGGCCGCGCTCCACCGCCAAACAATCCTCGAAAGAAACTTTCTTTTGGGGGTTCTGGCATGTCACGAGCAAGAAATAGTTCACCCATCATTTCATTTACAGCTTGACTGAAAAAATTAGGTTTTCGATTATACATTCATGTATGAGTGGAAGTTACCAAATCAACACAATATAGGCAACTAGATTTTTCATACTATGTACATTTAATATATAAAAAATGATCATATAAATATTAAACAGAGAACTAAAGAATTTAAATGGATATAAGTATTATGTCGTTATAAAAAATGATAGCAATTAAAATAAAATTGGTAGCAGAAAGATAACACATAATAAAGTTGAGCGAAAATGTAATTAATGCATACCAAAATTCGATGTCAATTGTAAACTTTTGGACTTCACTGGGCGAAGATAGGTACAAACCATGGCCTCTATTACTAAAGCAAAAGGTTCTCGCAATCCTGAAAAAATTTCATATAGAACTAGTACCATTCAGAGAGGTAAAATGTACACATTGAAAAAATTAGCTTGAAATATAAATTGTATTCTTCTAATATAAAAATTTCTTACAAGGAAATAATTGGAAAAATTATTTTTAATGTGAAAAAGTGAAATTGTAATTAATTATTAATCAAAGAAAATGGAGTGGTTGATCGTTATACTTATTAATATAATCTCATATAAATATGGTGCGCAACCAAGATGTGATAAACACTAATAGGACCAAATTAAAAAAAAAGTTAAAAAATATATAGCAATAAATTTAACAGAATGGTAATCTCGTGACAGGCCACTAAATACATTAAAGTAACTTCAAGTAAAGGCCCCAACGACAAGATAAAAACAAATACTTACCAAATGATACACAAGAAATAAAAAAAATGACAGTAAATATTGATGTTCATTGTTCCCGGTGTGTTATCATGCCTCTTTGCACAAGAAAAAGAAATTCACGGTAAACAGCTTTCCTTGCAGTGAAACATTGAGAATTTAACATCGTGCAGTGTAGTAAGCCAAATAGTATATGGAAAAAATTAAGTGCGATTTTATTTATAAGAATCAACATTCGAAAATGAGAATAAAGCTTTTCTTAATCCAATATCACTTTAAAATTTCAATAAAAACTGCCGTGCACATAAATATTAATACAATAATCAGAGGTTAATTTTATTTTTAGAAATGGTAAAAGTATGAAATGTATTGTGAATAGTATAGATATTTTGTAGGAATACAATAAATACACGTAATGAATAAACAAACATTTCCAGGACTCATTTCAAGGTATTCAATGCTGATGTCAAACCATTTTCATTTGTTTAGTAAATATGATAACTTTATTTTAATGTAAACATATCCAAGAATATAAGGATGCAATGAAAATAATTTGAGATGGTTAAAAGACGGGTTACATGGGAAAGGTGAAACATAAGGGCACTCTGTGCCGTGTGCCTAGGATAGTTGATGGGACTTACTGGTCAGTATCCTCGTTAACTATGAGTTGTTGTCCCCAAATGGATAGCATTGGATCTACAATTCCTCCCTGTTTGCACTGAGTCTGGAAGCTACACACCGCACAAACCATACATTCGGGCCAACAGAATTACAGGTGATACCACAGATTAGTAGGTTATATTACGGTTTTGGGAAGCTTATCATATTAAGAAAGAGAGCGGGCTTGCCAGCTATCATTGATATTTATTCTTAAAACTAAATTGAATACGTAACTTAGTTATAATTGAGTAATTGAGTAAAGTGATTGAACGAGAATGTGTAAAAATTATGTAAAAGTTTTCAATTTTTAAAATCATATTTGTCATATCATAAGTGATGTATGAAACAATGTCAATATGTAATGATTGTGTAAAATTAAATTTGGTTTGATGTGACACTGAAAATACCGAGCATGTAGGTATCGTGATATTATGTACATATAGAAAATACTGTACATTAAGAAAAATTACAATATTCGTTATGTGGTACTTTGTGAAGTTGATAGCAAATGACAAAAATGTTTAAATGTACATTTCCAAAAGAATGAAGACATTAATTAACATCGCAATATTTATTGAATTGCTGAAAATAATAAAATAAATTTTTGACTAAAAAATGAAAACATAAATAAAATCAGCCGATAGGGTGCTCTCTTTCTAAACAAATTAGCAAAAGGGTGAATATTTATTAGTAAGAAAGGAAATTCTCGCTTCTACATTGTGAAAACCTTTCAATTCAAGTCATTAGGATAAAAATGTACAAAATGTAAAGTCAATAAACTATTGAAATGATATTAATATTTTATTATTAATTGATAAAATAAATATAATGTATGAATGAAAGGATTTCATTTTCAGTATAGACAGTAATGACAAAACAAAAAAATTATCAATAAACAGAAGATTTGTTAAAAATTTACTCAATTTCAATATCAGTAGTCTTCTGCTTTTATTTTTTTTGTTGTTTGGTCATGGGTTTTTGTACATTTATAACTGTTTTCTTGTGAAAATCATGAAATACAGCTATATATTTCAAAATGAATATTAAATTAATATTGTTGAGAATGTAATTAATAAAATAAATAGAACGTGAGATTAAATGGCCAATTATTGTAGACCTCTTTCCATTTAAGAAAGACAATCTAATTAGTATGTGTACGCCGTGCATACAACGCATATTATTTCATTGTGTTGGTGTTAACGGGTATAAACACCAACACAACGAAACAATGTGCCTCGTACACATGGCTTACACATACTAATTTGTTTGTCTTTCTTAAATGGAAAGAGATCTACTCTTTAAAATATAAGATTATGAATTTGACATGCAAAGTTAAAAGTTGGCTTTTTATTAAAAAAAAATTCTAGAAAAAAAGGTGTATTACAGAATAACTTCACAAGAAAACAAAATCAAAAACATGTTTTTACCAGGGTGCAACTTCACATGTTATGAGAGGCATGTATGCGTTATCATTAGGTGCAGATATTTAAAAGTGAAAATAATTTCAATGATATTATTTATTCTGAGAAATTTTAAAATATGTAGGTACATTATTATTTGTAAATACATATTTCATAAAAAAGGAATATTAAAACCTCAAAAAAACTTAAACAGAGGTTGAAATCATTTAAAATTGTGACTTCTATAAATAATATTTTAAATAAGTACACAAATAAAAATATCATTAAAATTAATTTTACCGTTTACTAAAATAAAAGAACAATATTAATAATATGGAGCAAATATATTTATATTGTACAAATTTTGAAAGTTATTCTCATGTCAGAATAGACAATTGATCTGCCTTTATAATTCGTAATAATTTGAAAAATACAATAGTATTTGCACCACAATTGATACAGTGACAACATTAATATTATGAAAATATCGACAACAGTGAAGGATTGCTTGCTTGTTTGATATGTTTAGTTATCAAATGGACGTAAATGGTAACATTTTATTATATATTAAAATTTGTTGTTATAAGGAAAATGGTAAGATATAACTTGCCAGATTCTATGAACGGATAGTTCAGAGATATACTTGGTATAACATTGTTTTAAATCTATTTGAATTAATGAAAATAAAACAAATATAAATATTGTTTAAAGCAGAGCATTACAGTTGAAAATCTAATGCATGCCTTTAAACTTCAAGAGCATCGATTTGTTGTACAAAAAATTGGGGGCCATTATCTTTTATTTGTGACTAAATGATTTGATAAGATGGAAACAACCTTTAAAAAAAGAAAGCAATAAAGCTCTAGGCTTGCATTATTTGTTACCAAATTCAATGACATAAATTAGAGATTCTGCAATGACGAGACTATGAATTTGTTACCATATCCATTTCAAGTACCGGGTTAATGTTATTGAAAAATGTAAAACCACCACCTTGAGGGCTTGGATATACCACCAGTTATTTGATTAACTAACAAGAGGGAGGCACAGTAACATGGGGCAAAATATTCTTTCAATGTGTGTATTGAGATTCTGAAAACAGCAAGCATGTTTGTGTTTCACTTCTGTACACCACATTTAATACCTGAGTTCTGACAGCGGCAGGAAATTGATGTCTATGAGTGGTCTCAGAGAGGGGAGACTGTATGCAAATAGATGTCCAGATGAAAAATAGCATACTAAACATACACTGTCTGAAATGAAAAAAATATTTTTGTAAATATACCATTAAAACAATCATATGAAACTTATTATGTAACATAAAATTATCAGAAAAAAACTGTGGCTAGCGATATAAAGCATATATGAGAAGCGGGTTGACTTGGAAAATTTGGGCGCATGGCCTTCTTATGTATTATATATGCCTAAATATAAGGGTAAAAAATATGCCGAGAAATGTCTGAATATTTTGAAGGATAAAAGATCTACCTAAATAAAATATTATTATTTATTTCACAAAAATTGTACATAATATCATAAATGTGTGCAATAAATTGAACTAGGTTATCATATACGGCGATCGTCTGGCAAAGTGAGCAAAATTCACAATTTTCCAATCTTCTCTTGCATTTTTTATCACATTTTTGTGTAGAAAGATATCATATTAAAATTTATTCATCAGATTTCATATATTTTAAGTACGGATATCTCCTTAAAATGACACAAATTAAATTATTTTATCAAGTAATAAATTACCAAACGATTTATAAAAAATTGAAGAAAATTGCTTCACTTTGTGGGCCTTATGTGACTGTATAGACTCGTGGGATGAATTTTTTTCAATAATATTACAAAGTAAACGATTATCTTAAATTTGTTAAAATTATTGAAAATTCTATCAGTTTGTTACAAATTACCTACAATTCGTTTCAAAACACTGTTCTTAAAAATATTTTATTGTGTTTTTTAATTTTTTTTATGAATTCTTTTCTTCTTCTTCTTCTTCCCCTTATTGGGTCGAGATCCCTGCACCGCATAGGAGGTTCCAACTTTTCCTATCTTGGGCTGCGTTCTCAATGTCGGCCCAATTTAATTGCAACCTCGCATCCCAACTGATTCCGCCAGCTCCTCCTAGAACGGCCCCTCGGTCTTCTGCCTTCTGCTCTTGTCTGGAATACCCGCTTTGGCAGTCTATCTGCCGGCATCCGCAAGATATGTTCCACCCACCGTAGCAGTGATTTCTCGATAAATGTAAATAAGGGTTCCACTTTGAGACTTTCTCTAATTTGCGTGTTTCTGTTTCTGACCCTTCTGGTAACTCCTACTATTCCTCGTAGAAATCCCATCTCGGCGGCTTGTAGCCACGAGCGAGTTGGCCTGAAACTGATTTGAATACTGCCAACTTTGCTCGCAGGCTGAGCTCCGCTTTTCTAAATACGGGATAATACAGGGATCGTGCTACCCGGCTTGCGGCTCTTATCGTCCTATCCAATTCACTTTCTTGCTTTCCATCCTGAGATGTTATTACACCGAGGTATTTGAAACTGTCATATTTAATTCTCTACAAAAAATAAAATAATTTTTTAAAACAGTATTTTTTTAAAACATAAATTGTAAGTAAACAAGCTGACAGATTTTTTAAATAATTTTAAGATAATCGTTTACTTTGTAATATTATTGAAAAAAACATCTCACGAGTCCATACAGTCACATAAGGCTCACAAAATGGAGAAATTTTCTTCATTTTTAAAACATCATAGGCTTGGTAATCTATTAATTGATTAAATAATTTAGTTTGTGCCATTTTAAGAAGATATGCATATATAAAACTTATGGAACCTAATGAATAAATTTTAATATACATAATAATATCTTTCCATACAAGAATGTGATCAAAAACGCAAGAGGAGATATGAGAAAAAATTAAGAATTTTGCTCACTCTGCCAGGCGGTCGCCTTAATATTAGGATAAGATAAACTGTTGTTTCAGGTGAAAATTGAAATTTGTGTATTTAAATTTTTTTAAATTTAGATTTTTAATGTAGTTATTGCTTATTTAAATGTTTACATTTTTTTTCTCATTCTTTATCAAATATATAAAAATATCAAATGATCCGATAGTTTCTTGTAGAGAATATTACAGATATTATATTGTTATCATTGTTTCCCAAAAACAGTTGTACTTTTGAAAACATTCTGAAGCATTTTGAGTAATTAATGATTATTAAAAAACCTTTCATGCTGACAATCTCCGCTTTGACTACGAAGTCTGTATCAACGAGCTGTTGCCTGTAGACACAATTTTGACTTGGGAGTGCCACCACTCTAGCCTGCTTCTCCGAAGCGATGACTACAAATTGCCTGTCGCTACAGAGCCCCGCGTCACTTGCGGAACCGCTGGCTCCTGGGGTTGGACTCATGCGACTGCTACTTCCACTGCCACTGCTTTGTTGCTTGGTCGGAGTGCGATCCCTTTTTTCACGTCCCTGAAGTAGGATGTTTAGTAAGAACTTTTTATCCGAGCAATGGAATCAAAGAAGAGTCATATTCCAAGAACTAAGGATAATTGTCTATTTTAGGGAAGTGCACAAATATCGAGACAGTTTAAATCGATAAGGGTAATTAAATGTTTCATTCTTTAACTATCCCTAATTTAAGATTTATCACATTGACAACTATGATTATTTGCGTGTAGGTACATAAAAATAATCATTACATAGATTTTAAAGTTTTCAGAGAAAAGCAAAGGTATAAATAAGGTTACTTACTGTACCTCTTAATTTATTTCCTAAACAATATATGTGTTGATTTTGGAGAGCCTCAAGAATATCAAATAACACATTTCATCTCATATTAAACAAAAGCATAGAAAAACAATTTTGTTTTAAATAAAAACTTTTACACCATTTTAAAGGATATTGCATAACAAATATAAAGGAGTTAGATTTGGCATTTAAAAAAATATATATTCATACGCAAGGTATATTTGATTGTGTATGCATTACTTTTCGCATGCACAAACACCATATTCGGCTAAGACTAACTATTCAGTTGACTAACTGAATTTTTTTGACCGGTCAATAATCAGAAATTATTAGATAAAAAAAATCTACATTGAAAAAAACACAAATTTATTTATGATATCTCCGAACCACTTGGGTAACAAAGTGGGAGAAAGCATAGCTCATTATCATATACATACACGCAAGCAGTATTAGTGGTTGAAGACCACCATGCTCAATGCGCTTTTATGTAAAGAATATTATCAGTTCATATGTGTTCGCCACATGACGAGGTGGAACTATCACCGACTTCTGGTGTGTTTTAGCTCAATCATGCAATCGAGCAAATGAGTACACTTTATAATATAAGCTTAAAGAATTAGGCTATTAACTTTTTTCATTAAGATTAAAATTAAATATATTTATATATTGAACATTCCTGACCAGTCATTTGACCTGTCAAATTATCAACCCTATATTTGACACAGCAAACACAATATGTAAACAATGTGTTAAACACTCAAACCTAACATTTAACCAGGGCTCTGAAGCGAACGGTCTTTTGGTTCCGTTTTATCCAAGTAAAACTGCATTTGAATTTAGAAATTCATAGTGCTGTTTGGGTTTAAAATTAACATTTTTAAATACATAACGTAGCAGAGATAAATACAACAATATTAATTAATTTATTTATTGTATGTATTCAGCAATATTATCATACAGTATCGAATTCAGGGAGAAATTCTAATGATTCTATACTTATCAAAAATATTTTTCAGGTTAGGTTAGAAGACTAAAATTGACAGATTTGAAATTGGGTTCATTTCAGAACCCTGTTTAAAACTGGAAACACACATATTATAACAGCAGTGAAATTCATACGTATATGTTATGATAATTTAATTTTCGATCATATTTCGGGAAATAATACTTTAATGCACATGTCAAGTATGTGAGTTTATAAATATCACTACTATTATTTTCGAAATTTCAGAGTCTTTATATGTTTAACAAAGTAGTCTGCTCGCTTGCAAGTGTGATTATTTGGAAATGAATGTATGTAGTGTAACTACCAAATGATAGGAATAAAAATATACTTACATTGTAATACAGTAATCCCTTCTCAAATATAGTTAGTCATTTTGAAATATACCAAAACTTAAGTCATTTATATTTTGTAGCTTATGCTTATACAATTCAAATTTAGTCAAAAGTTGACCACGAATTTCCTTAGAATTCTTGAATATTCTTATTCTCATGTGATATTTTTATTCACAAGGATGACTATTTTCTCACATATTATAAATGTTCTTCTATAAACTGTTCTCTAAATGACCAACCACAAAAAGGATATTAAACTCAAAAAAAATAAATTACTATTTAGTAGAACATAATAATGCAGATCCCATAAGAGTAGCTTGATGGTCTTGTGGTTAGGACTCTCGCCTCGTGATCCAAAGGTCATAGGTTCGAACCTCACTCTAGACCGCAAGTCAGTCCTATTTTCATAGCACAAGCGTTTAGCTTAGTTTGAAAATAGTAAGAATTATTGATGTGACACATATTTCGTGTTCGCATCTCTATATTATATAAATTTTTTTTTAAAAAAAATTCTATTTCTGCCAACAGACTGCCATTTTTTGGCTATAATAAATAGTCCAAAATAAAATGCCATCATCAGGTTTATTGTGAGATCCTTCGAGAACCCTGTTCTTAAACTACAAGAGGTACCGTGCGGCTCAAGCTGAGTCTCAAATAAGGTAGTAGGTCTTAATATAAAACATTATCTTGGCATTTTCATTACTCTATTCTAATTTATACAAGACCATAGAATTGCGATATCAATAATTTTACAAACCCCATTAACAATAACAAATGTTACCTTTGCAAATGATGAGGGATTACTGTTGATATGTATCTACCAATAAGTATGAAATATTTCATTCCAAATAACACAAAATAAATAGTCGTGGCACACCAGTAGGACCCGGTATGCCTGAGCTCACATTTACGTAAAACTCCCACATACTCACAATAAAACATTAAAACACGCAAAACACATTCTAAAGCGACACTGGGAGAAATATCACACTCAAGAAGACATTTGGGTTTGGGTTATATAAAAAAAAATGTAAAAAAAAATTGAATTGTTGAAAGATTTTGAGAGCTAAAAAAATCAATAAGAAATAGTTTAGGGAGAAGCAAAGCAAAATTGACAAAGTGAAAGATTTTTTTATAAATCAGGTGCAGTGCTTCCAAAGAGAAAGGGATGAGCAGCCTGAAAAGTGTGCAAAAAATAAAATGTGTCCCAAGCTTGTGAATTTGTGAGTACAAGCTCAGTTTGTATAATTTTATAAATACATAAATCATTGTTGATGTTGATTTTTTAAGTATCGGTTCGTTTTCTACATGCATCCTTGTTCGGACCCGCGTAAAAAGTTTGTTGAAATCTTTAAAAAATATACTATAGAAAAGCTGACTATCTTTCTATAAAAGAGCAAAAATCTATATCTATTTGAAAAACTAAGGTACAATTTTGAAAATATTAACCTTCTTCATATACATATTACTTTTGTACACTATTAATCTATAAAAACTATATTTTAGTAAAATAGTACGCATCTAAGAAAGCACCTATACAGTAAGCAAAGTACAAAAATTGATCACTGTGTTAATCAATTATAATGAAAAAGTATTTTTAATAAATCAAAACTATTTAAATGAATGTTGCTAGTTGGTCAATTACAGAAACATCAATATCTATTGGGGTAGACTGGTCTCTGGCAAGAGACCCGTCTCTGGCAACCACTTTTGTTATAAATAATTTTTATTGCATTCACCATAGTTCTTATCATTACTACATAGTATCAATAAATATTTTCAATTAATTGTTATATGGCAGATGAACTCTAATGACTTTAGCGGTAAATTAAGAAGATATTGTGAAAAAACTGATTCTAGTCATTCTTAATATTTAAAAGATCACATTAATTTAGAGCTGTGGCCTGTACCTACAGCAAGAAAGTATGTACGCATATATTTAAAAAAATGGAAAATCCTATCTCATCGATTCTGATTGAAGGGCAAAGATTACAGATGTAAAATTTATTAATGGCAGCTTAGTAAGCGAATAATGCATTAAGCGGAATTTTACACGTGGAACTCTAACAAGTTTTAATAGAAAATCCCAATGAACGACTGAGCGACTAACTACTACATCTGGTTACTACATTAATTTTTAACAATGGATTTATCATTATCAATTGAACAGATATTATTTTAAAAATGGAGTCTAATGGTTTGCCTCGTTTTTTTAAAATCTTTCGGCAAAAATATTTGAAGGCGTGATAAGTTCTTGAAACTCACCAATGTCCACCAAAATGTACACTGTGTTTAAGAAAATGTCGTGAAGTAATTCTTGGAGGTTTAATTTAATGCATTCCGTCGTGGCTGAATTCAGATATGTAATTATAAACTGCATATCATTGCAAATAATTGGTATTATCATACAATGGCCATGGCAACTTGGTAATTTTGATCCATATTTATATTGTATTATTTCTTGGGTACATTTTTAACAATCAATCAAGTGATGATTGAGTATTTCTGAGCTTCGAGTTTGTTTGCCTTTGAACATATTTAACATCAACAAAGTACTACGGAGTAAATGATTTATTAGATACATAGTGAGTTTGGATCGTTCGTATTTTCTCAGCAGTCATACGTATATGAATATCTTTCAATGAGACTCAATAAACTCCATTCCACACTATTTTTTGTTCCTGTCAGTCTAATCCTTCCTGGCATTTTACCGACAGGGAATTCATTGATTCATTCTTATATTATATTCAACTAACTGTTCAAATTTCTTTTAATATTCTCTTTCTGTTTCAATATTACGATACCTGCTAAAGCATCATGAATTAGGCATTATGATAAACTGCTCAAAAATAAAGGTAATGGTATTTCGGCGAATACACAAGCAAATAAGGACCCTCAAACCATGACGACGTAAACAGATGAAGACACGAAGAAACGTCAACCCACAAGCAAAAGTCGATTGTGACTTTTGTTTGTGGGTTCATGATAGCTATTGAGTTATCAAGAAGCTAAAAAATCACAAGAAAGTTATCAACGATTAAAAAGTCGAATATTTCGTAATTAAATCCCAAATATGTCCCAAATCCACGCAATAGCTAGTATATGCAGATAAGATAAATTTAGGGGCTGGGTTAGAACGTCCCCTGAAAGAAGTGTTTCTTGTAACAGAGAAAGCCACAGAGGAAGTAGACCTACAAGTCAATGAATTGAAAACAATGCCAGCTTGTGTAACTTCTGGTCACATTAGCAATGTAATTGTCAAATAACAGTTGACAATGACATACATATTTGAACTATGGATAAATTTGAATATATGGAAATACTTGTTGCTATGATATCACCCAGGAAATCAATAAAAGATTCACCTTGGTCAATAGATAGTTAATACTATACTTCCAGAACTATTAAAGATCAAAATTCCTTATTCCGGTGCTGAAGTGTGGTTCTAAATGCTAGGCCCTAATAAAAAAATGTGAAAACTGAATATTTTTGAAAGGATGATTCCTAGATGAACCATCATAAGAAAATTAAGCAGAACAGGAAGAACAGCAAAGCCAATTTGAGGTAAAAGGAAACAACATTTTTTTTAAAAACGTAGGACCTTTTTTCAAAACGATTATAAATATTCTCTAAATTTCTAGGTAGTTTCCTATTATATGTAAGAACTAGTGGATTCCAGTGGAAAGTCTGTTCTAATAGTGTTTGGTAGAATTCTATTGATAAAACTATTGTATATAATAGTTTTAATTTATAAATGACACTCATTTCTTACCGCAACAGAAAATGTATACTTAGGAAATGAATGCATACCACAACATGTGTTAATTTTTTTATAAATGAAAAAATATTATTTTTTGAGGAAGGCACTCATGATCAATTGAAAGTAAAAAATAAACGTAATGTCATGTTTATCTATGTGTATATAAAGAGTTCATGTAGTGATGTGGATGGTACATATGTACAAACATGGCGTGCATTTATATTAAATTTAAGATTTAAAAACTTGCAGGATTGATTGTAAAATTATTTTTTAATTAAATCAAATAGCAGTTGCCGTTAAAACATTCACATTTTCATCGAAACATTGAAATGCACCTCTAAAAGCACTCATAACTTACCCTAGTAAGAACCATAGCCCAACGCTGTCCCAGGTTGGAAAGCGATTATAATCCATTTAGAGCCACAGAATTCAGTTTATAATTTAAATGGGGCAAAATAACCAATGTGAAATTTTAACGTTAGTTATACAAACAGTTTATATTTTAGTCTAGCCATATATTTGACTTTGCAATAACTTTACTTTTAGACTTATATAGGCAATATTTTGTGTTGGTTTCATAGTGAGTTCATTGATTGTGTCTGAACACAATTAAACTAAATGAAATAAAAATTGTTTTGATAAACATAAAAATTTTATTCATGAATGTTGAAAAATTATTCCGTTTATACTGAGTAAAGATGATAAAGAGTCAGGGAAATATTATCAAACTATATGCAGGGTGATTCATATCTAGTAGCAAAAACTTCGGAGGAGTCTTCTTCATGCAATTTTGAAAAGAAAATATTATTAATAAAAAAATATTTAGGTGAAATGTCAACATTTGCAGATAAGTGACATCAAAGGTTACTTTTTTTTCTCAATATTTCTGACTTATTTTCTGTAAAGTGTTGGAGTATCACAACAATAACTTATATGGAATATAAAATATTCATTAGCAATAAAATAACAAAAATCATTTTGAAATTTGAAAAAAAAAAAGGTTTTAATAATAATTTTGTTTGACTTGTATCAAAGTGATTAAATTTTTAATATTCCATTTAAGTTACTTTAGTGATAGTTAGTTTTACTGAAAATAAGTAAAAAAAATATTGAGAAAAAAGGAAACTTTGATGTCCGTAACTGTCGACATTTCACCCAAAGTGTAAAGAATATTTTCTATTCAAAATTGCATGATGAAAACTCCCCCGAAGTTCTTGCTACTAGCTATGAGGCACCCCGTATAGTATGTGGCACTACAACAAATAATTTATGGACGAAATTCCAATTCCTGTTCATCACCTTTCTCTACACAAATAATTAGATTAAAAATTAAGAAAACTTTTAAAAAATCCATGCAAAGAGAATATGTAGTTCATTCATCTACAAATTCTGAAAGAAAATAAACCTAATGGGCCTTGCCAGCATGGTGAATTTAAGAGACATAAATTGATAGGTTAGATATAATAGAAAGTGAAGACAGTTTTTGTGAATAATGAAGAAGTATTATTTTTGCTATGAAGAAGAGAAGAAAAGAATTAAGTATTTTATACATGGGTTATGAGAATCCAAGAATAAACAATAATACTAAATAGAAGTGTACCTCTTTATTTTCATCTCTCCAGGGTTCGTAAGCGTAAGGAATTAGTGCACCATTGCAGTCTAAAAATGACATTGTTAGAATTGAGCCCTTTAACCTAAATATGGGCCCACCTGTAATAGAAAAAAAAACATTTTAATGATTTTTGTTAAATTGACATGTTTACATATGCATAACGGCTTGTGCCAGATGAGATTTATGACTTTGGCACTCTCGGCATTTGTAGATAGAATGCGACCACTATAAATTGGCGTGCGAGGGAGGGCGTCCCTGTCGCGTAACAGAAGTTGCCAGGGTGTAAATTTATTACACAATAGATAATGTACAGAATGTCCGGTGACCGGTGTCGTAGCCTTTAACAGAAATTTGGTCGGGCAGCACTAAAGAAACAATGCAGTAATGGCGGCCGTTCTATCTGTCAAACTGTCAGACGGTAATATCGGTCCATTATTTGCTTTCTCAGCTTTGCAAAACTTTAATACTTCATTGGCAATTGTTCTTGCACAATCCCGGACTGTTTAGGATTTTTTGGACATGATAATTCAGTATTGGTAATCAAGATGTCACAGCTCCCGAGCAAATACAAAATTGTACTGAATGACAGGGCGAGGGGTTACCGCCGGGTTTTAGTTCCAAAGTCGCCGCACGCCAATTTACGTTGGTCAAGCAATAACAGAGAACACACCAAGTTTCAGAGTTTCACCATCTCGCACCTCACTTCAAGCTTATTTTATGTCAAATTCATTAATTCATTAACAGTTTACATTCTACTCGTCAGTTGGGTGAATTCTCTATTTTTACATCAGCAGTTAAAATGTCATAAATGAAATTTAAAACATTGTGCTCGTCTAATTTTTCAATTAATGTATAGTTTTAATCAAGATATATATTATAGATGTCTCATAGAGACAAAGCTATATTTTTATATGGGAAAATAGGTATGGAAGTCTTTTTTTAAGTGTTCATAGGGCTTTGGACCTATCGTACGGCTGGCTTAAGTGTAACGTTCACCAATTCCACCCATGATATAGCTTTGTCTCTATGAGACATCTATAATTATATATGTTGATTAACGATGTCCCTGGAGCATCGTGTACTGGAGCTAGGATTTTTATCGTTTTCTCCCAACATCAAGCTGATATCTTCAGATCAAAATCTCAACACACTTTTGTAATTGGGCTTCTTGAAGCGTAAATGAAATAAATAAAAATAAATATGGTACTGAGATAAATCATGTCTCCTTCTGTGGACACAGGCCATTACAGGAGTAATCAGCAATTTCATATTGTCATCGACTGACTAAAAAGATAATATAATGAAAATGTACGTCATTTAAAATGTAATTTTTTTTTACTAAGTTGTAAAACTCTCAATAAACAGCATTTTAAGTGATATTAGCAAAGTCTTCACAAAGGATGACGTGAACTGATACGTCATACATCATTCAATAAATTATACCACTTGGGATATAATTTGATATCTCCATTTGTTAAAATGAATTTTGACAAATCGAATACATTTGAAGCTAGCCAGCAGTTTATCACAGAGATAGATAGACGTTGGACCAACTTTTTTGGACACCAATATTGTTTTAATGATGTTTAAAGTTTGCTTTTTATCGACGATGATGTATGTGAAGAAAAGGATGTATGCAAGCTATTGTCAGTTATCACAAGTTATCACAAGGTAATCTAAATATAAACTATATAACTGAAAGATACATAGTCACTTGTACAGAAAGACTTACTTTAAAAAATTATAAAAAGCATGAAAACGACAGGCTTTTTATTTTTATTTACTTAAAAAAAGTAGAATTTAAATTCCTAAAAGTCATTCCATCATCTTGGTTAAAAATAATCTTTCGTTTAAACCATAAATTTATGTGTTTTCCACCAATCAAACAATTAAAAAAAAAAACAAGTTGATGCAATTGGCCCAAAATATTTCACTTGTATATAAGTAGTTACATTAATGTTTTTCTGCTATTTGTGTTCGGAACTTGCGTAATTAATATGCTAAAAAAAGGAATACACACTATTTTTTGCTGCCAGTTTGCTAATTGCCATACACATCACAGCAGATTCCACTATACCTCATCACATACATAATTAGGAAATGTCTCCACCACAGCCTTAATCTGTTCCAGGCCAGCTGTGATGGAGACATTCAAGATGGAGCACGTCCTGAATGCACGACTTGGGCATGGAACGGGTTAACAATGCATATTATTATTTTTAATATTAATATGGTGGGCTACACTCACCAATGTGAAATACTCTGTTTTTAATTATTATGGATATTTTTGTTGCTGCTTAAAACGTAATTCTGTTATTTTATGTTCCGTATGAAATAAAATTTACAGTGGAATCTCGACTTACAAATAACAAGACTAGAGTATTTTAAGATACAAGCATTTTTATTCTAACAATTTGACTCGACATATGAGTAAACTTAATCATAAAAGTTTCATTCATCAGAGTAAACTTAATCACAAGCTGTCGTACACAAACATAACAATTCTTGTAAAACGCTTGCTCAAGTGACAGTCTTGATGTGTGCACTTCAAATAAGATTAAAGAGATCTGTAAAATATGGTAGACATTGCAAGATTTCCTATATGGATAATTTATTAATAAATTTGAATATGTCTTTTACTATATATTTAAATATTAAAGAATATAAAAATGTATTTATGATTTGTAAAATTATTTTGATATGAATACTTTTGGGTCTTGGAATAAATTAATTGAGTTTCCTTTATTTACTACTTACTACTAGCAGCAACCTGTAAAAAATGACGGAACATTAGTTTGCATCTTCGCTAAGCCCTTTTAGAGGCCTTTAGATAGATAGATAGCCCACTTAGAGGCAGCCGTGGCAACATGCTTGAAACGCCGGTTTCGGGTTTGGTGGCCCGGAGTACAAGCCCCATTACACGAAGTTATGAGAACAAACAGACGGACGGATGGGCAGACAACAAAATTATTATGTTTGAAGGAGAAATTTGCACACATGTGTGTTGAGATTAAGCACATTTATGGAACGAATTATCCTCGTAAGTCGAGGTTTTACTGTATACAATTTTATGTTGTATGAATCCTGATTATTAAATGAGTGAAAACATATAAATTATAATAAAGTAAAAAAAGATGAAATATATTTTTAAAAAACATAATTTGTGGTTCTGTAAGAGTGTAAATAAAAAAAATACATAAATAAAAACTTAACTATTAAAAATAATTTACTAATATTTTTTCAGAAATGAATGGCAATGTTTCAGCGCATCAGTGGGGAATCATTATTAAATTTATAAATTCGAACCTAATATTGAAACTACAACAGGCTGCGTATGTCTCACATCAGGTTCAGGTAGATTTATCATCACAGTGAGAACAGACCCGAGGCTGGTGCCGACCCAAAGAGTAGGGAGTAATGCCGAAGGATCTGAAATATAAAATCACCACATAATTATATACCAATGATTATAACAATATATCATGATTTTTCACAAACACTATATTTAAATTTGATCAATAAAACTGTTCTAGGTGCTCCAATATACTTTAATCAAAGTTTAGAAAATATCTGCATACATTAAAAAATATATCTCTTGTAATATGTCTGGAAAATATCACCAGAAAATTAAAAAAAATGTTATACAATAAAAGAAGAATTCATAAACCAAATTTAGAAAAATGTAAAATTTAAAAGACTACTTTATCTGGGGTCTTTAGAGACACTGATGAAGATGTCTTTAGTGACACTGATGAAGCTATCTTTAGAGACACTGTCAATGGAGTCTAAGGTCTACGCTTTAAATTAGAATATAATAATGTCCATGTAATTTAAAAATGCTAAAAAATATTAATTAGCAATTACCTGATTTTTTTGTATAACTATCAGCAAATGCTAAGCACTGCACAGCTTCCGTAGATATATTTTCGAGACTTGACATACTGCTCGATCGGGATCTTGAAAATGAGCTATCCAATTTATCTACGCGGCCAGTAATGGATATGAAACATAACAATTTTCAGATTAATTTGCTGTCAAAAATTCATTGACAAAGGATATATAAGCAGAATAAAATGGAAACATTGAAAACAACATATTTTTGTTTAATTTTGGTCTGTTATTTATTGAATTACCACAAACTCATTATATTTTAAGTAAGTCAGGTTTTAAAAAGTGATATAGTGCAATGGTGATTGAATTTTTTCTGACCCAAGAGTGCATTTACGTACATGATTTTAAATATCTAGTATTTCCCTAAGATAATGAGTGCTTTCACGCCTGCATATTGTATGCAGTAGTGCCTCTAAATGTTGATTGAAATTTATGATGACATTATTTAGAAATACAATACATAATTCAAAATTTTAAAACCCACAAGTCACAAAATATTAATTTCATAGTAATTAGATTAACCCCGATAATTAAAAAAAAAAACGGTAATTCATAAATCGAAATAATTTTTAGTCCCCTCGCTCCAGAAATCAATATGTTTTAAAGCAGGTATAATTTTAATTAAATGGTTTCAAAATTTTATAGTTAATTTTAATCAATCAGATAAACTATTTTCGTCTGTATCGGACTCCGAATCCACATCTAAATTTATATTAAATTGATTAAGTCTGTGATCGCCGTATCGAGGTCTTGTAGTCACTGTACCACAGGACAACCTACACAATTTACGTGTTAATGCAAGTGGTTTTCACAAAGTGAACGGACCCTACTTTAGCAATAGAAATGTCGTGATCTTTGTATAAGCGTAGCGCCCTTGACGTGATTACTCGCGAAAACAGCGCTATATAAATTATCCAACTATTATTAAGTATTATTATTAAATATTGTGTTTTCAAAATGATTTCTTGAAATATGCAAAAATACAGACGTTTTTCACAAAATCGCTGGCTTTTTTCGTGATTTCTGGAGAATTTCGCAAAATTCAAAATGTTTTATTGGGGTGAATAGTGAATAGGGAAAAATATTGGTCCCTTGAATTTCGAATTAACGTGGTTCTAGGTATGTATTTAAAAGATTAATAAAACTTATTTTCTGATAAAAATAGTAATATAAAAAAATAAGATTTGGGTTATCATAACACGCTATTTTTTTTCTTATGGGTGCCTAATGATTAACAAAGTTCATGATTCATTCTGAATCAACCCTATACAGCAATGATTTAGAAATCTTTGAAGGTTGCAAATGTCTTTAGCTGACAATCTGTAGAATTTGTTAGAGAAATATAATATTGATAAACACGATAAAATAAAATTTATATTACAATATAAACTCGTTTATCTATTTGAAAACGGGGTCGTGAAAAACTCGTCAATGATTGTTAAACTCTATAATTTAAAATAAAAAAAATATTTTTCTCATAATTAGACAATTGCTTCATATGCTTATGGATTAAAAATGTACCATTATTATTCAACAAGACTTCTTCATAAGAGATTGTATGAACATTAGTAATGAGTAGGTACTTTGTAGAATTTATAAATGATAGACCAAAATGCATGCAACATGTTATTTTGTTTTATTTGACTAACAAAACAAAGGTATACTTAAGCTTGGCATATGAGTAAACATTGTGCTAGCGTAAATATGTAAATATAAGCATAATATTCTCGTAAAAATTCATCAATCAGCTCAGCTGTTGTTAAAGTTTGGTCGCTGATGCCAACTGTATCATAAGTATTGATAACATTAAACTAATTTTATTTAACTATACAGGGATGTAATATTAACGAAGATAAGTAATTACAGAACATGTACATTAAATGGATTGAGAGAACACTTTGAGTAGCTAATAGCTTATGATTAAAAATGTGCAAGCAAAACAATTATTTTGTAAAATATTGCACGAATTAGAAATTTTAAATCATCAAAAGACATAAATAGATAAGTTATTGAATTCATTGTGTACTCATAATTCTAAAATAATATTTGCCAATACATTTTTTAAATTAATGAAAAAAATTAAATGCATTTGTAGTAACTGTACAATTTAAATTGTTAAATTTAATTAAACATTATTCATTTTTTTAAAATGTGAATAGGGAAGAATATTGCGTAATTGTTATCCATAATGAATCATTGAGCTTTTTTTTTATTTATTTGATATTTGTAGAAATGATCATTTCAGATTTGTTAGCTAAATTTTCACCGAGTTAAAGCCATAGTTGTTTGGTTGTAAATTTCAAGTGTTTGTGGTAGCACAGCTCTAATGGACTTTGTCAATGATGGATGCCACAACGTCATGTATATAAAAGAGACAAAGTGAATATGAAGAATCTGAATGACAAGAAACTAAGATCAGTTGATCAAAATATTTCATGGAGATGTTATAGTATGTAATAAGCACCACTGAATGTACAATCCAAGTATATGTAAGATTTAGAAAAAATAATGGATATTATGCATTTTATGTAATTATAAAATAAAAAAGTTTACATAACCTTTTAATTGATTTCTTCTCGTCAATATGTACGTGATATTTCAAAATTTGTTTTTAAACAAAACATTTTTTAGTGTACATAAAATATATTTTTAATTGTAAGTTTTACAGTTACTACAAATGATGTATGGAAAACAATGAATAATATAGAAGATAAGTATTATGAATAAATTTTATTTATACTGTAAAAGAAACAGAAGCGCATATGTAATGTTGTTAAGCATAATTTACGTGAAAACATTTATATTATAGTATTAAATTTAATGAGAAAACTCCAAGTTTATTATGCTCATTACAATACATATGTGTTTATTCTACAAAATAAAATAAAAACAGTAAATGCAGTTAGCAGGCATGGAAAAGCAGTAATGCGAATGTCATTAATAATTATTTTTAATGATGAGACACAGTTTCACTAAAAATACATAAGAACGTGTACCATAGAAATGAATACATTTAGTTGTTAATTCATCGATTTGAAAAGCCAAAAAACGAAATGAATACTTGGTTCGACACTTTCATTTTTAAGCCTGGTTTTAGTGCGATTAATTATTTAATTTATAAAGTAAAACTCATTCCAAAAACACACTTTTGTAACAAACTTCCAAAATTTTAATTACACATTTAATATAAACACAAGCATTACAATTTGTAATTGACAGATGGAATAAGAGTGATAAACTGGTAATAAACTTTGTACATGTACATATATACAAAGTGTAAACAAGTGTTTTAAAATGAGTTTTTGTTTATAATTTTTTTTAACAGAAGTTTATCTAAACAAGCCAAGTACACAGACATGAGTGAGTATAAAGAGAGAAGAGCATTCAAGAAGAAGACATGCTAAAGAAATGGAATTGCATGTGACCAGTGAAATATGAGGGTGCATACAACTCTACAAGTAAATTAGTAAGCGGAAGGAAGTACAAAAAAGTTTAACACTGTGGATTAAAATTATTGAAAAAATATTAATGTTAATTCGAAGAAAATTATTTATGTTTGTAATACAATGTGTAATTTTGAATTATATTTTTGAGAAGTCAACTCTGTTATATTCTTTCTGAGAAAGATAAAACATATTTCTAATCTATTTTCTACTACATTACTTTTATTAGTATTATGGAATATTTTCTGTAGTGGGGGAATGTTATACAAAGTATTCAAAACATTAGAGTAATTAATGAAGAAAACATAAATAAAATTAATGTTTTCCTTAATGATTATTTAAAATAAATATATTTTAGAAAACCATTTTCGTACACTCCAAAGAAAATTTTCATGACCAACTAGTATAATGGTAACCAGTTTTATAGAATTCCAGCAACATAAATTGATAAAAAAAATTAAAACAAAAAAGTAAAATGAGATAAATAAATGTATTAATACACAATACTTTGGTGAAATGTGGGCAATTGAAGAGCAAAAAAAAAACTCAATGAGAAATATTATTTATGGACATAGAATACAACAGAGATCATAGGAAAACTTTACTTATAGGGTGGACTGACATATTAACAAGGGTATCAGAAAGCAAACGTGAGGGTCAAATGTAAGCGAGACAGAGGTAATAATAAAGAAGGAAAATTTAGATATAAAATATTCAATTAATTTAACGAGACTGGTGGATGAAAGAATAATATGAAAAAATGCATGTCACACAGGAAAGTTTGAATAAATATGTCCACATTACCTCATGTTTACTTTTTGACTTTGTTTAAAAATACACTGTTTTATAAATTCAAACAGCACACACAAACATCAGTTGTAGTTTACAGTTGAAGACTGCGAAATGGAAATAGCATAATGACAATAGTTAAAGAGTTTTGGATAGTACGTCACCTTTGTTTAAAAATAACTACAGCATGCTCAAATGAAATCAAAATAATTTATAAGTGTGCATTGAAAAGAAAGATGTTTGTGTCCATGGTAAAGTCATAAAATATTCAACGACTATTTAAACAAACCAAAATTTACAGACCCATAGTTAAGGTGTTTGCTGCATCAACTACTGTCTACAGTGTGTGGAGAGAATACAACCTACAAGACGCCAGTTAAATATTCTACACAAGTGAGAAGATTTTTACCATTTGTGTAAAAATAATTCAAATAGTAGAAGTGAAAGTGCATATATGGATTCGGTAGGAAATACAGATTAGGTAACATAAAAATATTGTTTAGATATTTATTATTGACACCGACATTTTATAATATTTAGCGAGATTCAATGTGGCTATTGTATGGTTAAAAGTCACTAAGTAAAAAATTAAGTTACAGTATTCCATGCCATAATTATCAAACATACAAAAGATAAGAGATACTATAGTTGAAGTACAGAGTGATTCAGACAACACATAGTGAGATTGTTTGCCGTTACGTAATATTACAATATATGCAATAATTAAAAAAATTACCTTGATAACTGAAAAAGGCCAGTATTTTAATACAAAAATTTATCAAAGCTTCAAATATTCCTTTGTCAACAGATGAACAAACAAGATATTGTTGATAAGTTCAAAATGAAGTTCGATCAAAGTAAATGATAAATTATAAAGAAAAGATTTTTCATATAAATAAAAATGAGCAGTAAATAAATTGATGAACTATGACTACAAACTATAAATTAACAAGATTAATAAGTTTATAGTATCCCTTTTCCATGTTGTTTCCTTAAGCCATACATTTTCTTTAATTACTTAGTATAGCCAGCTGAATGGAAGATTCTCCGTTATATTCACAGGGAGTAAGTATATAAACTGTGCTCTTTTAAACTTATATATGTAATTAGAGAAAGAACATTTAGCTAGTAACATTATTAAAGGTGTATTGGTCAATAATTATATTATTATTTAGTTGGTTGGTTACTTAATCATTGTAGTGAATATTTTATTTTTTCATTAAAGCCAAGTCATTTCAATTAAGTGTCTCCGATTAAATGGGTTATTTTAAATTACCTACAAAAATATAGTTACATACAACTGTTGTTTACTGCTATTCCTTCCAGCTGTGTTCAATACAAAACAAAAAAAATTACATTGGGTGAACAACAAATAAATGGAACCATCTAATAAAAATAATAAAACTAATGAAAACAATAAATCAATTTACCTATAATATGATTCCGATCTGAAAATTTAAGCAAAAAAAGTTCACATTTGTTTGTAAAATAAATTTAAATGAAAATATGAGACATTAACAAAAAATATTTATAAAATAAATAGGTACTAAGGCTAACTACGTTTTTAAGATCAAAGTATTTAATAGTTGAAATTATAAATAAAGCAAAAAATAAATTAAATAAAAAATAATAGAGGATCATTTACAATTGGATTTTGCATGCATGGCCGAGTGCTATATAAATTTAAAAAAGGAAATAAAAAATGCTAATATATTGAATATTTGTTCTAGGTAGGTATATTACCTATATTAAAATTCATATCATAACATATCATTTTTAAAAGGAGTAGAGTAAATCTCAAATCGAAAAAGGAAGATAATCAGGATATTGAAATCAGTGAAGGATTTCGAGTGGTGTTGCCGATGAAACAAAATAATTATTGAAAAAAATTAAAGTTCTTAATTTTGTTTGAGATTATTTCCATGTATCATTTATATCATGAAGGTAGATGGCATTCAGAATTAAGACAGAGTGTACGGTGCCTTATGGGGAAAGGGGATGTATCATGCTAGATATGACTATTCCTGTAACAGAATCAAAGAAATGGTAAATAGAAGTGGGGTAGGTACCTTCAATTTGATTTTGTGCACACCCTGTTAAGAGAAAGGCGTCGAGTTAAAATTAGGCAGAATTCATGCCATTTTATTTATAATATTATATGGAAAAAGTTTTGGAAAGAAGGATAAATCTTTTTTTCTTGCGATACACAACACGTAATACAGTAGTAGTTTAAAAAATGTCTTTATATTTGTGGGGAGACAACATTATGTTTATAAAAGGTAAAATAGTAATTGCCCACTAACTTTGATATAAAAATGTCTTAGAAACTAAGGAAAATGAAAAAATAATAAATAGTCTAAACAAACACTATGTTTATAAAAAAATTCACCTTTCTTTTGAACCTAACACTTAACTTACGATATTTTGAAGTACATGGACAATTAAAAATAAAAATAAACCAAACATAAATAGAATAAATACTAGAATAACAACATTATTTATGAACATAAAAAATGAATGAACTAAATATGTAGTAATACTGAAATTATTTAAATATGTTTTAAATATATCAATTTAGTAATGATACAAAAGAAACTCAATGAAAATTCATTTTGAGGTTTGGTTAAGTTTTGAGGTTGATCATAAAATGTTGGCGACAAAGTTATTAATCGTGGTATGTTTTTGAATAAGTATTAAATAGTCAAACGAGATTTAAAAGTATTAAGAAAATGTATCGGTCTTTTGAAATTATCAATTTCTAAAGATTATTGAATTATTGATTTTAAAAATTGAAAGATTTAACATAAACCTTTGTACCAATACAAGAAAAATTATTTGAATGATAGAATAAATCACAATAAAATAAGTTATTAAAAAAATATCTATCAGAAAATAGGGTTAGAGATAGTAAAAATCCTTTGACTATTGCCCTATCAATAATTCATACATGTCCATCATATCAACTCTTGGTACGGCAGCAGTCGAAGGGAACAATAATTTAAACAAAGCTGATTTCCACTGAATCTGCAAGAGCACATTAGTAATTAATTACAAATGAGACTAGATCAAAAAGAAACTAAATCCCCTTTGAACTGATATCATTGGCATTAATTAAGAATATGATTTTGATATTAGTGGTTGAAATTTGAAGAGAAGAAGCTAATTATAACGTAGTAGGTAAGTACTCAATTATTAATAAAGCAAAATAAATTAAACATAACAATACTCAGGACCTATCTCATATCTAAACAAACTCATCTTACAAAACATGAGATACATACATATAGTTACAATGAATGGATATTATTGCTATTTAAAAACAAGATCGAAAACAACAGAAAGCCTGTGACATGATATTGAAACAATAACTTCATTGTAATCGAGCGGGCCCTGTATCCTTTTCCCAGTTACTGACCTTTAATGGTCAGGGTAAATCTGTTATTCAGGTCCTACTTTTTACGAATGTTTCTTTTTGCCATTATTTCCAAAAGGGTTAAACATATTTTTAAGATATAACACGGTTTACCTCTTGCGACAGAGAAGAGGCTAAAGGCAATCCCTATTTCGCTACACGGATGTGATTTTAGAAGAAAAGAGATCACAGAATCATATGTTCATTATCGGGCAGATTATTTGCTAGATGGAAGATAGGTCCTGAAAACACAATAACAAATACAAGTGTAAAATAATGATGTCAGGTGACTGTACTACCAAAACTGCAATACTGTCTGGTGACAAGCAGCGATTGGTGTGTGGAGTTTGTCGGTGGTAGCACGCGCGACACATCCTCACTGTAGGAGGCAGTCGAGAGGCACTTCTGCAGCTTGCGGGTACCTTGGGAGCGGGACCTGCGCACCGCCTCGCCCCCCGTGCCGCGTCGACCTTCCCGTCCCTCGCAACGTGCGCCCGCAGAGCCCGCACTGCCCGCCACGCATACCCCGTTCATCTGCCGCCATTCCTCACATTACACACCGCCCATCACACAACATCCCTAACCATTTTAATGCCTTCTAACCAAAAGCATAAATTTACTACATTATTTTGAAAATGTATAATTTATTAACATACTTGTAAGTATTAAAACGTTCATACAAAACACCAAGAAACATGATGGTTTTGAAGTAAATAAATATAATAAATGGTTAATAATCGAAAAAAATCATTATCTTTACTGATAATCACAACAGGGAAATATCGTCAGCATAATTGCTAAGTTCTAAACATCAAACATACCAGAGTTTACATTACTTCATTCTAAATTAGTCTTTTAAAATTTTGAATTAAACTATCTACACAGAATTCGTGGTGGTTTGTTAGTGTCACTAAAAATGATAAACCATAGAGTCTCACAAATGCATATCATATAAAATCTGATAACAGATATTTTAAAGAATGGATTATAAATGCTGTGTGAAAAGAGTTGTAATTTTACAATTTTGGATATAAAAATATGATATTTTGTCACACAAGTTGTTGCTCAACTAACTCAAGTGAGAAAAAATATATAACGTGTTTGAAACCATTTGAGATTAGTAAATTGATAAGTCCTCTCTGGAACAAACACTAGTTTGTAGTGGAAAAACAAATCAATATTGAAATTTAAATATGATTGTTAAATATAATTTGAAGATAGTTTTTAAAGTTAAGATAAATAATAATTACAATAGTACAGTGTAATAAAAAAATAATAGCTAAGGTAGGTAATCAAAAAGTATTTTCATTTAGCAAAATTGATATCAACAGTATTATGATTTTTTTTAGATACAATATTCATAGAATGTTCAAACATATAGAAATTGGCAAACAAAAAAGAAAAACCATAATATAATCTTAATTATTAAAGATAATCTTAATTAATCATCTTCATTGTTACAAAAAATTCAGAACCAATTTTACACTTAGAATACAATAAAATTTATCAGTCAGTTAATATTTTATAATAATATCTTGTAAGGCTTTGAATGGTGCATAATACCACCAAAAATATATTTAATAAAATTATAAAAACGAAAGAAAAAGATACAATTAATGAACATAGTTTGTCACAACAACAAAAAAGTATGCATTATCATAATAATTGAACTATTTATTACTCTCACAGAAATACAAGAATTAACTTTGAACATTTTAGTGAGCCAACATATAATTATTTAAATTTACAAGACAATACATAAATACATCATAAGTATTAAAAAAGTGAACTGAATAATAAAGCACACTCGGTTGTAAAAATGATGGAGATTATGAGATTATTGTGAGGAATTCCTACTTCGATATACATAATTAAAATTTATACCGCCCTCCACTATACTGTTTGTTGAATCTAAGAAAATTAACAGAAAAATTCATATTTTTAGTCACAGAAAGTGAAGAATGAATACTTAAAAAGTTTACAAATATGTTGAAATGCTCTTGGAAAAAAGATAAGTTAGAATAATTTTGAAAAGTAGTTCAGTGACTTAGCCATTTCTTTGAATAAAGGTAAGTAGAAATGTTATGCATAGAACTGATAAAAAAGAAGCAATTTCCCAGAAGATTGTTAAGTAAATTGTATATCAAAATCCCAATCACCACTATCCATACCTATATGTTTTGATTTGACAATCTGCTCTGACTTCTTACGGCTTGACTTTTTATGACACCGTCGAGATCTACACAGTCGGTGTAAACATTTTCCTAATAGAAAAATTACATATTCAATGATAAATATAATTTAGTTTTAGTGTTTTGTTTTAAGAAAAATAAAGGTATAAATATATCATGGTTATAATAACGTAAAATATAGCAAAAGTTAAGATAATAATCTATTGACATTGAAATTATGTATGCATGTTAATAACAAACACTTTTCGAGGGTTCGGCATGAATCGGTATTTATATAATACAAGAATGATTGGGTGAGATTTATTTTTATCGCAGAAGTAAAAATATTAATGGTTCTAATAATAATGATGAAGCACTAATGGTAAGCGGAATATAGAACCATCTAAGGCAAAAGGGAATAGGCCTAGGATCAGAGATGAAAACTAACAAGCAGATTGTTCTATTGTGATACTATGGATTTTATGTTTGGCAGTCTCCATTGACAAAACAGGGGATGTGAAACATGAACTTTATTACTCTAAAACTAAATTTTCCCTCTACCACTTTTAAAGCAAATGTGATGGATGAAATAAATCCGCAGAGGTAAGAAAAAGCTCAACAAAAGTTTGGCAGCTCTAAGGACTCCACTCACATCTAACAGTGTCAACGGTCACTAATGTCGGTCACACGTGAACAAATTAAATGCTTAAGTGATCAACTTGATTTACCAAATAGATCGGCAAAAAGGTATTTAAGGCAGTTTTGGTCATCATCCGACGATGCATCCTTGAAATAAAAAGATTTTAAATCACACAAATTAAACTGATGAATAAATAATTAGATGCTGACAAATTGTTGCATTTCGCAACTGAGTTAGATTCAAGAATGTACTTTAAAACTCTCTCGGATATATCTTAGAAGAAGCCTTTGAGAAGTACATTAAACAGGCTTGCTGAATACTTGTAAAATTTTGGGTAATCATAGTGGTACTTGGGATAACATAATTTTTTACATATCTATTTGAATAATTTTGACACCGCTATTTTTTAATGCGCAAATGATTTGAAAATTGTGTATATGAATCTATATCAAACATTTTTATCTATATTATATAAAAAATTATGGGCCACTACAATTGCATATGATGATGAATAGATTATTGATTATTTTCACATAAAATTAATGACTTTCAGTATTTACTACATTCAATATATTCCAAAATGGTGGATTCTGCAAGATAGCAGAATATACATATATAAACTCCAAAAATCTTTAAGAATGTTTCGATGATTCAAATACATGGATAATTCTGGAAGCGGCCAGATACCATCTACGGTTAAGTCATGTTTTGATATTTATTTGCATATAGTTATGTGAGGGAGCCTACCCAAGTGAGTTACCAAGCGAAAAGTGCATAGTAAATTTGTATGATCTAATAATTATTTATTTGTTGTGTACATACTGCACCTTCAACTGTGTTTCATTTGATAAATAGTTTTCCCACCACAGAAGTGTAATCAGCGAGGTATAGTGTAAATATATATGTAAAGAGATTTGTGGGTCGGAGATCTTTTTATAAACAACATTGGCTACCATATGGGAAAAGCTGGTGATTTTTCCAAGATGGTGTGAATTAAATAAATTATTAAAATAAATCCGCAGAGGTAAGAAAAAGCTCAACAAAAGTTTGGCAGCTCTAAGGACTCCACTCACATCTAACAGTGTCAACGGTCACTAATGTCGGTCACATGTGAACAAATTAAATGATCAACTTGATTTACTTTGAAATAAAAAGATTTTAAATCACACAAATTAAACTGATGCTGACAAATTATTGCATTTCGCAACTGAGTTAGAGTCAAGAATATACTTTAAAACTCTCTTGGATATATCTTAGAAGAAGCCTTTGAGAAGTACATTAAACAAAATAAAATAAGACTAACTTTTTTTAAAAAAATAAATGAATTGTAACATGAAAAACTCACGATTTGGAATATAGTCATGCATTTTGATTTTGTCAAACATAAAAAAGTGATACTGTTGAATTGCATTTATATGTTTACATTAGATTGAATCTAAACAAGCACAGAAGAACTATATTTTTATTAGAAACAGGTCCAGAGTATGTAACATTAAGCATGGAGAACACATGATGTAATATAGCGGACCACACAAGTGAAAACAAATGGACAGTAGTAACTTTTGGTGCATAAACACACATTAAAACATAAAACACACAAAAAACCGTGACAAAAAATTGCAATGCCATATTCTGCACACACAGTTTTGCTGTAAAATGCTTTGATAAAAGCATGTCTAGACAAACAAATAAATATTATTGATTTGCATAAAATAATCTTTTGTTATATAATTTCAAAATGTGAAATATTGTGAAACGCTGAGATGACACACACACACACACATATTATATTATAGGTATAAAATGGATTAGTTTTGTGAATTGTTTTATTAGATTAATCAAAACTTTATATAAATAGCAAACAAAGGAATTTATGATTTTATTTATTGTGTTAAATATTAGTTTTCTTTAAATGTTCATTTACAAAAAAAGTATAAAAAACAAAAAGCGATTAAAAATAATATAAGCCCTAACAGGTAAAGTCAACAAAACAAAAGTAATAAAAAATTGAGGGGTGACGGAGAAAAGGGAATAGAACAAAAATCATTTTTTATCAACTATAATTATTATTATTCGAAATATAAAATCAATACTTTTGTGTGGAACCATAAAAAACAACTAGAATCACTACACTAGAAATTTTCTAGAGAAACCTTGAATATGCATACTATACTCTATATCTACAAAAAATTGTTAAAGTTTAAGTACTTATTCAAATTACTAAAATTGTTAATGCTCTGATTTACTACTGTGCAAAACTTTTAAACTAAATATTATTGATTAAATTTCTACATTAAATTGTATATATGTATGTATATGTATACACATTATTAAAATTGGCAAAAATCTATGATCAATAATTTAAAATATTAAATATTTATTTACATATTTAATCTCAAATATGTACTAACTGCTAAAAATTGCGATATGAAGCTTAAGAGTTTGAAGAAAGGAAATGAGAAATCAGAGTAAATACTTACTGAAGCGCCGCATGATGTTGCCCGCAAATGTCGGCTGCGAGTGAGAACTGCCATCTTTCTTCCTCAGATCTTTTAACACATTCTCTGGTCGGGCATATTTAATATTAGGAACAGAGAGTAACCTTTGATCCCGTTTATCACTAGTGATTATGGATTTGCTTTTTTTATACTGCCTCGGAGGTCGGACAGGCTTCCCATCTTCATCAAATAATGGCAAGTTATCCGGGCGGGAAGACTTGTTTCCTTCTTCCTTTTCATCAATGGGGGATTTTGTTGATCCTTCATCAACAGGAACGTCACTCTTCCAACCATAAGACTCTCTGAGTTCTTGATGCATCCTGTCGTACATATTTATACTTTTTTTTTCAACATTCATTGATTGATCAATTCCATCTGCCGGTACTGTTTCTTCATTTTGGTTTTGATCATTTTCAGTATCCGCGGAGTCTGTAACCGCTTTAGAACTTTCACATGACTCTCCAATACGCTGAGTGACTGGATTAATGGGCGACTCCCCTTCAGTTTCTACTGGTGACAGAGAGGAGCCTTCCGAATTAGGAAAGTAAAATACTGAATTCTTCTTCGGATTTGGATCTTTAAAATCACTTTCTTTTTTTTCTTGAGCAACAGAAAACGTATTCTTAAACTTTATATCAACTTTGGAAAGTTGTCTTTTCAGTTTGAACGCTTTCCATGTAGTCGATTTTCTTCGATTTTGAGCAGCTTCAATTTTGCTTTTTTCTTCTGCGGTCAAGTTTAAGCAGTCATTGGTTTCTGTCATTTCGGTTATTGGCAAACTTCCAGCATGACATGAGGAACTTTGAGATGGATTATTTTGGATAGCTATAGAGGCGCTCATTTCTCTTCTCGAATTTGGACTTAACTCAATATACGCTTCATCCGCCACCTCTACAGAGCTTTCTAAGTTGTGTGTTGAGCCGTGAGAAGGGCCGGGTATTTGAGCAGTGTTCGAGGGTTGGTTGGAATCAGTATATTCTACTATCTTGTCTTCTTGCTGCGCCTAGTGTTGATGATATGGAAGGGTAAATGCGATACCAAAGGACGTGGGTGTTATGAGAATGCAATAGTGCGAAGCATGCATGGATATAAAAGGAATAAAATAATAAAGGACGTAAAAGGATGAATGGATAGTGCAGAAAAAAGAAAATAAAAAGTATCATTAAAATGAAATATAACTTGGATGACTGATTAAATGTAAAACTGCTGACAAATCAACAAAAATATATAAGATTTCTTTAATAACTACATCTGGCAGTAAACAAAATATAAATTGCTTTCAATTAAAGATTACTTGCAATAATTTGATTACTGCGCAAAATTTTTAAAATGTAATAATGTAAGACAATGTTAAAGTGCCGAGCGAAAATTGTGAAATGGAAATCTCTTCAAAATACAAGTTTAAATATTATTTCTTTTACGGCTGTTACAATACTGCGACAACTTGGAATTGGAAAGTACAATAATATATTTGTGAGGTGATTTTAAATAATGTGTAGATATATAGCTAAGTGTATATAATTGAGCTTCATAGCAAACTGCATTCTGATATGTCGAATTTCTCTACAACTATAAGTTTATAATTTGACAGTTTACTGAATATAAGAAAAGATCTAGCAATACGATGGCAGAAGAATAACAAATTGAGCTCTTATATTTTTGGAACAAGCGAACTGTCAAAATATAAAGAGCCTCGGTGCATAATGCCAGCGACCAGAAATTTAAAGCGATTAGATCAAACATCATCGGTTGATGTTCATAGATGCTCGAACACTAATATCATGCACTGAAGCGTCGATGCCAACCCATTCATTTGATTCAAGCGCTCAGTTGTGGAAACCTCGGGACACTTCGGTCCCTGGCATAAAACACAGAGTCTAAAAGAAAATTTAAGATGCTCCATGAGAGATTTCTCACAAGAAGTCTAGTGTATTATTGTCATCCAAAAGCTAAGAAAATCAAAATAATGTAAGGAAAATACAAATGCTAGGGAAAACATAATTGCAAAAACAAAATTACCGAACATTTAAAGTTGTCCAATCGAGTGGAAAATATATCATTAAAATCATAAATTCCTTAGAAAATATAACGTCGTTATCTATATTTTTCAATGTAAATAATTTTCTTAAAAATATGTAATTAATAAAACTCACTGGAGCAACTAACATATAAAACACATTTAAAATATGAGTTTTGTTCGTTATGTGTGAAAGAATTCCTAAGAAGTAAACATTCTAGTTTAATTTCACTAGCTCTTGTTGTTCCATGCGGCGCTAAATTAAATCGTAATCGTCAGAATGATCGCTGACCTTGATAGGAGACGGCACCACAAGAAGAAGAAGCTCATGTTGAATGCTTTTTTCTTTGTATTAACAAATTTATAAATTTCGATATTGTCAGATAAAGTAAATTTAAAACTTGAAAACACAAAAATTCTTGATTTTATAGAGCAATCATTACAGCACAAATCATATTTTAAATGTGTAGTAACATCAGATTTAGAAAAAATAATGTAAAGTATTACAACAAAATAAAAAATGTTGGTAAATTTACAAAAACTTTTCTCAGTGTAATCTTTGGATGGGGTTTGTAAAACGCTCATACAAGAGTGTTGTAGAAAAAAATCCAATAAATCAGAGGTTCCCAAACTGTAGTACATATATATCACTAGTGAAAAGATAAATATCTGCCTGCAATGTATGATATTTCTGTGTAGGTTTGTGTTTAACAATATTTAATATGTGGTTCAAGGTATGAATATTTTGCTTGAAGTGAAATGCTATATCTGAACACGATATATTCAAGTAGCATTGTTTTCAATCAAATTCGATAATACTGATAATACTGACTCTTATGTACTAGTTATATTTGATGCGATTATTATTATTATTGAAAATAATTTGACTAGCCATATAATTTAGACCAGTCATATAATTTTCTTCTGTCATTAATTGTTCACTTATGTAATAACTTATCTTTCAGTTAAATCATCAATACTGGGTACGCTGATTGCAAACTCTAGGAGAGGTTCCCCGATGTTGATAGTTTATGGTTTTATTAAAAATTGTACCAGCTTTTGAAAAATACATTCAGCTCAGATAATAAAGAAGACTTGGGTAATCGAGGTTCTACCATAAATGATTAGATTTTTAACAAATATTTATAATAAAGATTGTTCTTCCAATTGAATATGTATTTTAGATATAATATTATTAAAATAAATTTTACGTTATTACCTCCCTCGGGAACCAAATTTACCATTAAGTAAAGTATGAAAAAGGGGACCTCGGGGACCAAATTTACTATTAAGAAAAGTATGAAAAATAAATTGGGAACTACTGATTTAAATAATACAATATTTAGAATAATATAATACAACCAATGCATTAAACTGAAAATTAATATCATAGTGCGAAACCTCTATTCATCTTGATATTGTAATTTAGCTTGAATATTAATTGTGATTATAATTAATTAATTGAATTACTATTATTAATTGTACTTAATTAATTGAACTGCTAAAAGATTTTAATCCATTGGTTACATTATAATCAAAAATGTTTATATAAATCAATTTGATTATCAACATTGTACTAATAAAATATTTTTTCAAATAATTCAATTGAGAATTTAAAGTGTAAGGCAGAAATTAGAGATCCAATTGTTAAATCCGATTCATTCATAAAGGAGAAAGAGATATATAATAACATTTTCAAAGGATTTGCTAATATTACCGGAACAAGAACAGGACATTACAATATTTGATTATTTTATAGTGAATATGGCTCTAAATTTCAGCCTTGATTAAGCATGTATCAGTGAAATGTGTATTTAAAGTCCATAGGTACATAAATAAAATTTATTATCCACTATATATAGCCAAATGAAATTCTGTTGCAATGTCTAAATATTGACATAAAAGATTTTCAGTACAAAATGTACCGACATTCAATTGTAAAACTTTGAAGCATTTTTTACAACAACAATAGAATTACAAGACAATGTGATGTCATACCTGGTCGATGCTGGGCGAAGTCGGTGCCTCGGCATGTGAAGAAAGGGGAGGCTCAGGACAGGTCTTTCGAGGAGAACGACAATACGGGTCCTGGGAGCCATAGAGCTCGGCCGAGCTGGCACTCCAAACTATCACTCGGCGGACCACATCTACTATTACTAGGCCATGATCGTTTCCAAATGCCATTCTGAACAATTTAAAAAATGTTGTAGGTATTTGATTTTGGTGGGACTAATATCATATTGCATTGAAGACAAGCCCATGGTGGTAAATAATAATATATAGTATTCATGGTCTCGAGAATAAAACCAGGGTCATCTATAAACAATAGGCAAGTAAGGGTAGAACTAAAAATGGAGTGAAATAATAATAATTGAATGAAAATAAAGTACATGTTCAACTCACAGTCCATATGAGGAGTTGATAGTGAGGGCTGTGACGTTGAACTGCGGGGGCTGAGCGGGATCGGGAGGTCGTGGAGGGGCAGGAGGCAAGCACACGAGTGCTGCCTGGAAGCCCGCAGCCTTGCGCACCGCTGCGCCTCCCCGCACACGCAGCTGGGGAGAACTCCACACCTAGAAAATATTACCAAAACAATTAAAATATTTATTTTTGATCGGTATTTGTGCAGCTGTTTCTCCGCTATCCGGGATGGCACGTAAACAATTGATGATGGGTAAAAAGATCCCCAAAAATCTCTGCCAAAAGTAGTCGGTGAATATCAGAAAACATGCAATTTAAGCTGATAACTATTTGCTAACACACCAACGTCATCAATCTGAAATTATGGTTGTATATGCCCCTCTCGTATCCGTAAACTTAAAACAACAAAACGATGCGCATATTACGCACTGTACGCACACTAACTCAATTGCAAACTTATATGAAAAGACCTATACATATTATGAAGTCAAACATACTACCTATGTATGCTATCATTCTGAATATTTCAGCCAAAATTACTATA
Organism: Agrypnia vestita; assembly: GCA_016648135.1. Lineage (NCBI taxonomy): Eukaryota > Metazoa > Arthropoda > Insecta > Trichoptera > Phryganeidae > Agrypnia > Agrypnia vestita. The sequence goes on along the minus strand of JADDOH010007878.1, from coordinate 7,483 downwards.
AATGCTAGATTTAACTTAAATTCTATTATTTTATTCAATTATAGTATTATTCCTTAGGTGCAAATGATGAATATAATAAACGTACTACATTTAACGTTTAGATTTGGAAAGACAATTTTTTTTATCCCAAGAATCTTAATACTTAATCACAGTGGTGATGTAATTTTAGTTGAAAATGCAAAATCACTGCTTCAAACCTAAAACCAATTTTTATTAACTGAATAGATATTATCAAATAAATAATATTTTACTTGTTCAATAATTTCAACAGTATTTTTATTATATCAGTTTAATAAACTTGCCTTCTTCTCCAGATCTTGGGATACGGAGTGCCTGTGTGATGGTATGAATTCACAGTCAGGAGAAGTTTCAGTGTCTTCCGGCACATCACAATTCAAAGGGATTTCTAATACCTGAAACACAATAACGGCTATACCATCAAATAATCATTTTCATCATCATCAGCTGCTGGTTGAAGGTTTTCCAATGCTTCCTATCCCAATCTCTTCAGTCCACTAACAATCTTCGCCATGAGATAGACATGATGACAGTATAAAAGAATTAAAGAAAAAGTGATTTTAGAGAAGAAAATATTTTGAAAGGATTCTAAAAAATGATTCATTAATTAAATTAAATTAGATACGCATTAAGATTAATAGGATTTTCAATAAAATAAAAGTATAAAATTGTGCAACCCGCCATTTTAACTGAAACACCGGTCAGAGCGAATGACGTCACGCCTCAGTAGCCATCACCGTGTCTTTGAACTGTTGCCAAAGACACAATGCAATCTTTACTGAAGCTTGAGGTCACGTAGTCGAAATGACAGCTGCGAGCGTTATTGCGCGAAATTAAAAATATGTAGATGAAAATGTTATTATTCGCGTAAATACTTAGTTTATTACTGAAATAATGTTATTTTCAGTAATAGTAGACGTGTAGCTATATATTTCGTATTATTTCATAATAGTAGTAAAAACAAAACAATAACACTCTCTGTCACGCTCATAAGCTTGACCGCGTGCGAGAGAGACAGAGAGATATTTCGTGATCCGTATGCAGTGCGACTTCACCCCGTGCGCTTCTAGGACTTTCGGGAATTTTCTAGAACCTTCTCCTTCCAGAATTTTCTAGAGCAGGTTTTTCCGGAACCTTCTAGACTCACCGACACAGTCGGCGCGCCTATTTTGAAACAATCTGAAGCATTTGCGGCCTTCCCATACCAAAACAATGTGCTAGAAAGCACATTTTCGTCACCCACTCCCACCCACGTACAGCCACCCCCGCCAAACTCGCATATTTTCGATGTGACACCAAGGGCTGTCTACCACCATAACCACCGGTGGGTGGTTGTGGAGAAAACTTGGCGGGTAGGGAAACACGGGTTTCTTTTTATATATAAACTAGTGGCCGGCCCCGGCTTCGCACGGATATTTAACAAAAATTTCAAAAATTATAAAATTTAAAATACATGCATCTTGGGAATGGTATAATTCAAAAAGTAATCTACAGGTACTGATATAGCCTTGAATACGAAGTGATTTACTTGGATAAGGATTAATACCCAGGTACGAATAATGTAGTTATTGTGACATAACTGTAACAGTTATACATATGGTATCGCCGAATTTTTGTATATATTGATGTCCTCTATAAGACTGTAGTACATCACTTTGCTCTATTGTCAATAATTTCCACAGCGTACACGATATAATTTTTTTTGTATTTTTTTCACACGTTGGGTTACATTATCTAAGTTTTCATATGGATACCTAACTTTTTTGAAGATATTCTATCACCTATATTCATCAGGGATAATGTAGGATTCTAAATGTGAAAAAAAATTAAAATCGGTCCAGTAGTTTCGGAGCCTATTCAATTCAAACACACAATCAAATCTTTCCTCTTTATAATATTAGTACAGATATTGTTTTAAAAAAAATCTAACACAATATTAAAATGTACTCACATGAGTTTCACTAGATGATTCTGTTTTTCTAAATTTAAAAAATATAACATGGCCTCCCGCTCCAGCCACAGCCATCTTTCTTGATTCTGGACACAGGGACACGAGTTGTATGGACAGGGGATCTTCTTCGGTTCCATCCACAGATCTCGCGCGGGGTTTTTCAAATACTAAAAAAAAGTAACCCATAAAAACCAAGTTTTTATTACTCTCTTTCTCATTCACTAGTGGAAACTGGTTTGGCGCTTAACCTACGCGTTGGGCTTGGGTCGAGCGACGCTACGAAAGGGAGTAATAAAAAATTTCCAAAAATCCAAAATTATACTATAATCAGGTTCCGTGTCTACCAGACACGTTGAAATATTTTCATACAACTTAGTAAGTTGTATGAAAAAACCATTAAAAATTTGAAAAATCCAAAAATTTATTAATTTTTTTTAACGAAAATTTGACAGATCTTCTTGATCGTCGCCACGAGTCTGCTTGCAAAGTTTCAGCTCGATTGGATCACGGGAAAAGGGTTAAAAATCGATCCAAAGTTTTTTCGTCAAGCATGCAGACGTCACGAGTTAACATAAAGGGAGTAATAACATTGGAAGCAGTTATAACTTTTCAGTAACATTTCATGAAACAATATTTTTTACGTGAAGCTAGGTAATATGACCGAGAAAGTGGCAAAGTTTCGACGAGATTGTTTGTCAAATAAGCTTATGGTTTACAGAAGTCCCAGTTGGTGCCGTAGTCTCAAACTACATCTTTTTGTTCCACGTTCCAAACCAAATAGATTATTATGATGTATTTTAATTTCCTAAATGAGAAGGTGTACTTTGTTGGCTTTAAAAGCTTTTTTAAAATGGGAGTTTTAAACATGGGGCTTCCTAAAATACACCATGCATACATTTTTATTTTATTTTGTTGTATAAAAATGATCTATTAAATTTCAAAGAGTTACTGTTATGTTTATCTTACAAGTGAAACCATAGTGTATAAAATATTAAAGAGATGAACTAAACTTGGGTTGCAATGGGTATCAATGGAAGAATATCCTCTATCACGTATGTCTATAAAAATTTATACTGCAATCTCCTAGTATACATGATGTATCTATTTTATACAATAGACATATTTTTAAAATTTTGTTCGAAACAGTCTCTTAAGTAAAAACATCTTCTTTTAATAAAGCATGACTTATTTACTAAGGCATTATTATACTATTAAAGAATATTTAGTGTGAGTTTTTCATAATTAAGAATGTTTCTAGGTTTTCACGGCCACCCAGAATTTTCTAGTTTGTGTCTTTTGGGGTATTATGACGGGTTTTTAGGAACTTTCTGGCCGACGTTTCGGATCCCGTTGCAGGGTCCATCATCGGGGCTTATGTATTGCCAGAAAGATCGTAAGAAAACAACATAATACCCCAGAAGACACAAACCAGGTTTTTCATAATTATTTCTAAACACAAGTTTCAAAGCGAATGTATTGGCACCGGACATGGTGATCTGTGAGTGAAACTATACAGGGTTATTTGTAAAACATTAATAACCTCGCATGACTACATTCCTGCCTCGATTATGAGTCGAAAATGTTCAAGCTATTATGACCTAATATCAATAGTTAAGGAGATATGCGACATCAAAGTTTGCTTTTTTTTTCAATATTTCTGACTTATTATTTGTACAACGTTGGAATATCATTACAGTAACTTATATCGAATACGAAAAATTCATTCCCTTTAATACAAGTCAAATAAAAAAATAAAAACCTTCGAATTCCAATTGGAAAACATTTTTTCAGGGTTTTTATCATTTTATTTAACTTGTATTGAAACGAATGAATTTTTCGTAATCGATATGTGTTACTGTAATGATAGTCCAGCGTTTTACAAAAAATAAGTCAGAAATATTGAAAAAAAATTGCAAACTTTGATGTCGCATATCTCCATAACTATTTACATTAGGTCATGATAGCTTGAACATTTTCGACTCATAATCAAGGCAGGAATATTGTCCTGCGAGGTTATTAATGTTTTACAAATAACCCTGTACATTAGGTGAAAATAAAATTATAACATTGCAGCAGAAAGAGCACAGTTGAACACTTTCTGTTCTCACATGAAAACATATCTTTATAATTTATTAAAACTCCAACGCGTTCGTTACCTTTAGCTGTTTTTAATTTATACAATATCTGTAGCGTGCCCGCACTCGCATCCCAAAATTTAATACTGCCATCTGCGTGCCTAAAAATATCAATAATTAGAATTAGGATTTTTTTAAAAATGGGATACATTTTACATAGATTTAGAGAGATGAAAAAAACACTTACCCTGTTAAGATGATTTCATTATAAGAACAAGAAGCTGGTGACCATTCCCCTCCATTAACGGGCCATTCCTTTTCACTAAATCCAACTCTCTTTTGACTACATTGTCTACCGACAGAATAAAAGGCAGGGATCTGGAAAATATACAAATACGATAAAGAATTATGTATACGAAGACAATAAACATTTAAAAACATAAAAAGGAAGTGTTATTTCAAAACATTTTGTGTTTACTGTTATACAAGATTATTAATTTGAAATTCGAGGGACCCAAAAAAACACATTTAGAATTATGGGAAACCCCGTTAATTTGAAATTCAAGGTATCGAAAAAAATTTAATCGCGATGCGATTGCGAAATTCGCCAAAACTTGTAAAACTCAAAAAAAACAGTCAATTTGGTGAAAAATGCATGTATTTTTGCGTATTTCAAGAAATCATTTCGAAAACGCAATATTTTTTATTTTGCAAAGAAGTTATTCAACATTCACTCAATTTTATGTTTCAACTCCCCAATTTTTTCGTTTCAGTCCAACACAACACAATTGTTAGAAAAAATACTCGAACTAAAGAAGAATTAAAAATGTGAAAAAAAAAAATTAAGCGCGTATGAGGAATAAACTGCAACTATCCGTGCATATCGAGGCAGGCAACTGAAGAAAACGTGCATAGGATTCTTCAATTGCGATTCAAATCCGTAGGGGAAAAAAATTGTATGGATATAGAGAATTTCATAAGGTACAACGAAATACATAAAGAACTCGTATGGGTGCGCGCGATCGAAAAACCGTTTTTAATAAATTATCAAAAAAAAAAATCGAATTATGTGACTTAAAATGTATTGATTTATGGCGCAAGAGTCGCAAGTCGCAAGGTAATAAAAATTATTTAGAATTACGAACTATCGGGGTTTTCAAATTATCTGGCTTAATCCACTATAAAATCAATATTTTGAGACTGATGTATTTTAAAAATTTCGAATTATGACGAATTTAGAATTATCGAGGTTTTAATTAACGGGGTTTTACTGTAATAGAATACAAAATTTCTAAGTAAAAATTGTTCTCAAGATACCAAATCAGAAGGACAGTCAGCAAAGTAGGAGCAGCACGTGACGGGAGATTCGTGAAGGTCCATCGGGTAGGGGTTTTCAAAGCAGGGGTATCCCGGAGTCTGCAAGTCAATCACGACCAGGTCGTTCTGCAGCAAAACCACTATCGCATACGGGTCTGTCAAATCTGAAATCATTGAACGCTACAATCAAAAATGGCGCTGGCAAGAAACGTAAATCTTTTATTCTGTAACATTTGTTCGTGCCAAAGTTACGCAAGTAAAACATTTGACAGCAGTTAAAAAATAATTGATTATTATTTTTTAACTGCTGTCAAAATTATTAAATAGTCTCATCACGAGCGGATGGAAAGATTATTAAATTTATTGAAAATTTGTTTCATATTAATTAAAATTTACGAGAAAACGAAACGAAAACGTATGAAAAGGTTTAAAAAGCTGAAAATTTTTTTTTCTGGCAAAGGAATGTTTTAACAAGCGTCGCTGTGGGATACGAAATCAGTGAAAATTTGCTGACCAACAGAATTTATGAAATACAATGATATATTTTACAAATGAAAATATTCAAAAATTGATAAATAAAAAAACTAACCCATAAAAACCAAGTTCTTATAATACTCCCTTTCTCATTTGTATTGTTTACAATTTGATATTCTATCAACATATTCCTCTTGATTTAAATTCATGTGGAAAATCTATTTCATGTATATTATTATCCTTAAAACTTATAGAATATTGAAAACGTAATAATTGGTATAGGGGGCATGGCATCGGCGAAACCGTCTGATCGGACCCATGGCTCGAGTCAGACTAGTTGAAATAGTTTTCGCGCCTTCTACACGCGTCGTGCTCCTTTCTCATTTGTATGGTTTCCAATTGGAAAAAAACTGTTAAAATTTCGAAAAATCCAAAATTACAGTATAATTAAATTTTTTTAAACGAAAATTTGTTAGATCATTTTTATCGTCTGTCGTACGAGTTTGCCTGCAAAGTTTCAGCTCGATTGGATCACGGGAAAACAGTTAAAAATCGATCCAAAGTTTTTTCGGCAGACAAGCAGACGCTACGAGTTAAAAGAAAGGAAGTAAAAAATATATAACTCCAAGTCTTTATAAAACATGGTCTAGTAGAATATAAATAATAGGTGTACCCAAGCAGACGCTACGAGTTAAAAGAAAGGAAGTAAAAAATATATAATTCCAAGTCTTTATAAAACATGGCCTAGTAGAATATAAATAATAGGTGTGGTGTACCCATGAGTAATCAATTATTTTTGGTGTGGAATGTTTGCTTCAGTCAAGCTCAATAAAGTGAACGTGTAAAGACGTTTTTTATACGCAATATTATATTCCGTGGTCTTGTGACTGGTGACAATTTTTTTTATTTTATTTTATTACTCTGTTGTAAAATGGCGGAAAATCAACTAACTTAGAAAATTTACGTCATTACGTGCTGTTTCATTTTGTAACGGATGTTAATGCAACGGTTGCAACTAAGAAAATTTGTGATGTGTATGGAGACGTATTGAAAGTAAATAAGTGCCAACGTTGGTTTAGAAAATTTTCCGATGGTGATTTTGACTTGTTTGATAGCGATTGAAGTGGGCGGGGTTTAATAATGACGCTTTAAAAACACCTAGAAGCATATTTTTCTTAAAAGTCTACCAACAAGATGGCAAAAGGTCCTAGATACGATGGAGATTAAATCGATTAAAAATAAAATTAAATGTAGCTAAATTCTTTTTTTTGATGCCACTTAAATAATTGATTACTTATGGGTACACCTAATATAATATCTGAATATTTAAATTTTTTCGTTTTTTTTTTTACATATTTTTTATATTAGGTCCTTACATATGAAATTGGCGTTTAGTATGGGAGGAACATAAAGCCGATTTTTTTTTATTATAATATATTTATTTAATCAAAGTATGTACCATTGCTATCTATGCACTTTTGACATCTCATAGGTAGTTCATCGATCCCTTTACTAAAAAAACAATTCGGACGGGAATCAATAAAATCTTTGAAGGCGGTTTGGACTGCCCCATCGGAGTTGAATTTTTTCTTTTGCAAGAAGTTATCCAAATTTCAAAAAAAATGGTAATCTGTTGGGGCAAGGTCCG